>PIJE02003330.1:8546-33752 GCA_002895965.2 Coryphaenoides rupestris | reverse complement strand
TGGTAAATGGATTGATTACATTTATCGAGCGCTTTTATCCAAAGCGCTTTACAGTATTGCCTCACATTCACCCATTCATACACCGACGGCGGTGCCAACCATGCAAGGTAACAACCAACACGTCAGGAGCAGTTAGGGTTAGGTGGTGTCTTGCTCAGGGACACCTCGACACTTAGCTAGGCGGAGCCCGGGGATCGAACCAGCAACCTTCCTGTTGCCAGACAACCGCTCTTTCCTCCATAGCTACTGCCGCCCCCTAAATGTATTTACAAATTTGATTCCAAAATCATGCAAAGGATGTGCAGTATTCTCTGCTCTGAAACGCTGAGGGTGCATCTTCTGAAGGGCACTGAAACCACACCCACTCGCGGGAAAGTTACCGCATCTCTCAGAGACCTGAAAAATGGATGCTCTCTCTCTAGTAGTACTTCGATGACCGCATCCGAGAGACACACTCATAGCATCACACCACAGTGTGTGGGCGCGCTTTTCATACCCAACTTCTCCCATCATAACGAAAGCTAAAGAGTTTGGCTGGAGACAGCTTTTGTTTTAGCTCGTTCCAGCGCACGGTGCTTGCGTTAAACGTAGCGGCGGTGGACGAGAGACATTAAAATATCGCTTCCTACATGTTTACGCTTGTCGAACAGGTGTATTGATTAAGTATTGGCTTTTTACTCAGAGTTGCAAAAGGTTTTATTGCACTCAAAGTAATGAGCCTCTCCGCTGCTCTGTCAGGAGGGTCAGCTCCGACCCAGCAGAGGAGAGGCTGCAGGTGATAATAAATTACACCGAAACGTTAAAAGGTCCCGATAAAAGAACCAGTAACGTCAGAGCTTATGAATGCTACAGCCTTTTATAATATAGCCTCATATAATACAGGGTTTCGATTGGACGGGAGAACCACTGATGCTAATGCACTGGAGTGGTTATATAGTTTAGGTTATATCGGGTTGGGTCATGGCTCCGGGAACCGCAGTGCGGCAACGCCAGAATTATCCTGAACACAAGAAGAATGAGAAACTGTTTAACGGCCTGACGCCACAAAGAGCATCGACTGTATTACCTGCCTGACCTCAGCAGCAACGAGCAACACAAGTTCAAGCTTTGTTATGTCACAGGAGTCGACCAGCTATTAGACATAACAGTGGGTCAGTGAAGTGATGTCACGGGTCAGCTCTGATGTCATAGCAGCAGATCAGCTCGGTGATGTCACCGTAGTAGATCGGCGTTGTGATGTCACAATAGTAGATCGGCTTTGTGATGTCACAGGAGTAGATCAGCGTTGTGATGCCATAGCAGATCAGAATTGTGATGTCACAGTTGATTGGCAATGTGATGTCACAGTCGTCAATCAGCTTTGTGATGTCACAAAGTAGCTGTTGGTCATGGGATGTTACAGAGTTAACTTGATATGAAACTAAAGACGTTAGCCATTTTCCACTGCAGATACAATATATGATCTTTTGCAGAGATTTCAACTTCTTCTTTTAATACATTTTAAACGACTTATTCACCAAATAAATTGGCTTTGTTCTGCTTAAGTCTACAAATATTGATTTTAAGATCTTCAAAAACTGATGCTGCCCACAAACGTTGCAACACATGTCTTCCTACAGATCATAGAAAGAATTATTAGTTGATCATGTCAAAAACGAATCGAATATATAAGATAATTTATTAAGTCTTGGCATTTTGATCGCTGCCTTCATCAGAGGCAAATCATTGGAGAAGCCTCAGGGTTGCTGTGATTCATCAATACATCGTATACAGTACATAGACACCGGTACAGCCGTGAGCCGTCGGCATGAACAATTTGACACACAGGCACCTCGGCTAAATCCAAGCGTACAAATTAAGATGCGAGGGAACACCCGTCTCCGCGTTGGGAAACAAATCCCAACTGAAGACGTGTTGATTTCAGGGAAAACTGCAATCCTCGTCCAGAGCTCTGCCTCTCGAGTTTCGAGTTGCGTCTCACCCGGGGGGGCTTCTGCTTATTCCCGGATTCTGAGTGCTTCATCGCTTGTGTTCTGGAAGTCATCTCGTCACACCTTGTCTCCGCCGCGATCTTTTTCGCTTACTAATCAGTTTTTTTGGGCGTTTTAATTTCCTTCCCTCCGAGTAGTCGGGAGTAGAAAACAAGCAAGGAACGTTTGAGCAAATTAATTTCGCTCCTACGAAGCACTTCATTACATGACTTGTGCTTCTATGTGTGTGTGTGTGTGTGTGTGTGTGTGGTGTGTGTGTGTTGCGCGTGTGTGTGTGTACGTGTGTGCGCGCGTGCCCATGTGGTTTGTGGTCGTGTGTGCGCACACATGTTGTGTGCATACGTGTGTACGTGTGTTTATTATATGTGTGTTTTGGTGTGTGTAAGTGTGTTGTGTAAGGTGTGTTGTGTGTGTGTGTGTGTTTACCCTTAAAAACTGAAGTCATTACGTGGCCCCGCACCACCCGTGTAGCTGAGGCAGTTAGGCGCGACGCAGGCCGCTCTGGCGTTAGCTTCATTATGTTTACGGCCGTGGAGTGTGGTGCCGCCGGCGGCGCGGTCGTTCACAGAGCGGCTCCCAGGCCAAGCTAGCAGGCGGGGCTTCCGTTTGGCCGGCGGCTAGGCTTAGCTCAGTGTTGATGCGGGGGCACATTAACTTTGGACTTGGAATGCTCGCCATTACGCTCACCGCCTGTGTGTCATTGGCCACTCCGAAGTGCCTTTGTCTGTGTCTGTGTGTGTGTGTGTGTGTGTGTGTGTGTGTGTGTGTGTGTGTGTGTGTGTGTGTGTGTTGCGTGCCAGCGCGCGCGCGTGTGTGTGTGTGTGCTGACAGAATGTCCTGTGAGTTTTATGTGGTGAGCAGTTTTCCAGTCTATTGCCCAGAGGAAATGATTCATCCAGTATTTAAGCAAAGAAGACCCCCACCCCGCACACCCACACCACCCACACGCACACCGACACTAACACACACACGCGCAGATGCACACACACACACACACACACACACACGCAGACACATACACAGACACACAGACACACACACACACGTACACACAGGCACACACACACACACAGATTCACCACCATCGCCGCCTTTTATTCACCTCGTATTCCCCTGAGGTCCCCGACATACATTTTATATTCTCCTGACCTACACTCCGCGATCCGGTTAACGAAGGAAATCGATAATATACAACTTATAACAATACGAGCGATCCACACAGAGGCCTTTAATCACCGGGCGGATTAGTAGGGTCTCAAAGAGAAGCAGGTGAGAGCCAGAGTATATCGGTATCACACCGCAGCTAACCAACGCGCACGCTAACCACGCGCACGCTAACCACGCGCACGTTAACCACGCGCACGCTAACCAACGCGCAGAGTAACCACCGTGCACGCTAACCACGCGCACGCTAACCAACGTGCAGGCTAACCACCACAGATTGGATTAAGATCAGCAGCAGAGATTAGCGTGGTGACACAACGACAGTGCCACCAACGGACTTTATCGCGCACCTGCGTCGGCCCCGCAGTCAGATCAGGGCTTCCATTGTCTCCGCGTGGCCGGGAAAGGAAAGGAAAGGAAAGGAAAGGAAAGGAAAGGAAAGGAAAGCGTTTTTCTTTTGGAGACGGAGAGGTATTTTTTTTTTCTCTCTTTCTTACGAGGCATAAAAAGTACAAAATAAGAGTCTCTCTCCGATTCAAATTCGCAGAACTCCTTTGATCTTTTGTCGGAGGCTTGTTATTTTCCATTTTAATCTCGCTTCTGAATTGTGATTGTGACCACGGGCGATTTTCCTAATCATATGTGCGGCGGAGTTGTGTAATAATTCATGGTTCCTTTGTTGAAGCCAATAAAAAAACTTTTAGTTTGGCAGAGAAAGCTCGAGCACACATCAAACTTTATCTCTTCTTTCATATGCGAGGGATAGCTTTGTCTGCGCTGTTCTAGGACTGGTTTATTATCACTGTATTTTGGGTTTGTCAGATTGTACTTGCCTTCTCCTGTCTGTTCCACCCTCCTGGTGGTTGTTAGCGACACACACACACACACACACACACACGCACACACACACACCTGTATTTGTTGGGATGATTGTATTTTTGAAATGTACTTTTACACACCAGTGTGTGATTCCAGATGTGTTGGCATGGGATGTGTGTGTGTGTATGTGTGTGTGTGTGTATGTGTGTGTGTGTGTGTGTGTGTGTGACTGTTTCTGTGTCTGTGTCTGTGTGTGTGCGGTGTGTGTGTGTTTATGCTTGAATGCACGTGTGTGTGTGTGTGTGTGTGTGTGTGTGTGTGCGATTGGACGGGAGAACCACTGATGCTAATGCACTGGAGTGGTTATATAGTTTAGGTTATATCGGGTTGGGTCATGGCTCCGGGAACCGCAGTGCGGCAACGCCAGAATTATCCTGAATACAAGAAGAATGAGGAACTGTTTAACGGCCTGACGCCACAGAGAGCATCGACTGTATTACCTGCCTGACCTCAGCAGCAACTAGCAACACAAGTTCAAGCTTTGTTATGTCACAGGAGTCGACCAGCTTTTAGACATAACAGTGGGTCAGTGAAGTGATGTCACGGGTCACAGCTCTGATGTCATAGCAGCAGATCAGCTCGGTGATGTCACAGTAGTAGATCGGCTTTGTGATGTCACAGGAGTAGATCAGCTTTGTGATGTCATAGCAGATCAGAATTGTGATGTCACAGTTGATTGGCAATGTGATGTCACAGTAGTCAATCAGCTTTGTGATGTCACAAAGTAGCTGTTGGTCATGGGATGTTACAGAGTTAACTTGATATGAAACTGAAGACGTTAGCCATTTTCCACTGCAGATACGATATATGATCTTTTGCAGAGATTTCAACTTCTTCTTTTAATACATTTTAAACGACTTATTCACCAAATAAATTGGCTTTGTTCTGCTTAAGTCTACAAATATTGATTTTAAGATCTTCAAAAACTGATGCTGCCCACAAACGTTGCAACACATGTCTTCCTACAGATCATAGAAAGAATTATTAGTTGATCATGTCAAAAAAAATCGAATATATAAGATAATTTATTAAGTCTTGGCATTTTGATCGCTGCCTTCATCAGAGGCAAATCATTGGAGAAGCCTCAGGGTTGCTGTGATTCATCAATACATCGTATACAGTACATAGACACCGTGAGCCGTCGATACCCGGGCATGAACAATTTGACACACAGCACCTCGGCTAAATCCAACCGTACAAATTAAGATGCGAGGGAACACCCATCTCCGCGTTGGGAAACAAATCCCAACTGAAGACGTGTTGATTTCAGGGAAAACTGCAATCCTCGTCCAGAGCTCTGCCTCTCGAGTTTCGAGTTGCGTCTCACCCGGGGGGGCTTCTGCTTATTCCCGGATTCTGAGTGCTTCATCGCTTGTGTTCTGGAAGTCATCTCGTCACACTTGTCTCCGCCGCGATCTTTTTCGCTTACTAATCAGTTTTTTTGGGCGTTTTATTTTCCTTCCCTCCGAGTAGTCGGGAGTAGAAAACAAGCAAGGAACGTTTGAGCAAATTAATTTCGCTCCTACGAAGCACTTCATTACATGACTTGTGCTTCTATGTGTGTGTGTGTGTGTGTGTGTGTGTGTGTGTGTGTGTGTGTGTGTGTGTGTGTTGCGCGTGTGTGTGTGTACGTGTGTGCGCGCGTGCCCATGTTGTTTGTGTGTGTGTGCGCACACATGTTGTGTGCATACGTGTGTGTACGTGTGTTTATATATGTGTGTTTTGTGTGTGTGTATATATGTGTGTGTGTGTAAGTGTGTTGTGTGTGTGTTGTGTGTGTGTGTGTGTGTGTGTGTGTTTACCCTTAAAAAACTTGAAGTCATTACGTGGCCCCGCACACCCGTGTAGCTGAGGCAGTTAGTGCGACGCAGGCGCTCGGCGTTAGCTTCATTATGTTTTACGGCCGCTGAGTGTGGTGCCGCCGGCGGCGCGTCGTTCAGAGAGCGGCTCCCAGGCCAAGCTAGCAGCGGGCTCCGTTTGGCGGCGCTAGCTTAGCACAGTGTTGATGCGGGAGCACATTAACTTTGGACTTGGAATGCTCGCCATTCGCTCACCGCTGTGTGTCATTGGCCACTCCGAAGTGCCTTTGTCTGTGTCTGTGTGTGTGTGTGTGTGTGTGTGTGTGTGTGCGTGCCAGCGCGCGCGTGTGTGTGTGTGTGTGCTGACAGAATGTCCTGTGAGTTTTATGTGGTGAGCAGTTTTCCAGTCTATTGCCCAGAGGAAATGATTCATCCAGTATTTAAGCAAAGAAGACCCCCACCCCGCACCCACCCCCCCCCCCACCTCCCCCGCACCCGACACTGACACACACACACACACACGCGCAGATGCACACACACACACACACACACACACACACGCAGATGCTTACACACACACGCGCAGACACATACACAGACACACACACACGCAGATGCATACACAGGACACACACACACACACACACACACACACACACACATGTACACAAGGCACACAACACACACACACAGATTCACCACCATCGCCGCCTTTTATTCACCTCGTATTTCCCCTGAGGTCCCCGACATACATTTTATATTCTCCTGACCTACACTCCGCGATCCGCTTAACGAAGGAAATCGATAATATACAACTTATAACAACACGCGATCCACACAGAGGCCTTTAATCACCGGGCGGATTAGTAGGGTCTCAAAGAGAAGCAGGTGAGAGCCAGAGTATATCGGTATCACACCGCAGCTAACCAACGCGCACGCTAACCACGCGCACGCTAACCACGTGCACGCTAACCACACACGCTGCCTAACCAACGTGCAGGCTAACCAACGCGCAGGCTAACCACCACAGATTGGATTAAGATCAGCAGCAGAGATTAGCGTGGTGACACAACGACAGTGCCACCAACGGACTTTATCGCGCACCTGCGTCGGCCCCGCAGTCAGATCAGGGCTTCCATTGTCTCCGCGTGGCCGGGGAAAGGAAAGGAAAGGAAAGGAAAGGAAAGGAAAGGAAAGGAAAGCGTTTTTTCTTTTGGAGACGGAGAGGTATTTCTTTTGTTCTCTTTCTTACGAGGCATAAAAAGTACAAAATAAGAGTCTCTCTCCGATTCAAATTCGCAGAACTCCTTTGATCTTTTGTCGGAGGCTTGTTATTTTCCATTTTAATCTCGCTTCTGAATTGTGATTGTGACCACGGGCGATTTTCCTAATCATATGTGCGGCGGAGTTGTGTAATAATTCATGGTTCCTTTGTTGAAGCCAATAAAAAAACTTTTTGGTTTGGCAGAGAAAGCTCGAGCACACATCAAACTTTATCTCTTCTTTCATATGCGAGGGATAGCTTTGTCTGCGCTGTTCTAGGACTGGTTTATTATGACTGTATTTTGGGTTTGTCAGATTGTACTTGCCTTCTCCTGTCTGTTCCACCCTCCTGGTGGTTGTTAGCAACACACACACACACACACACACACCTGTATTTGTTGGGATGATTGTATTTTTGAAATGTACTTTTACACACCAGTGGGCGATGCCAGATGTGTTGGCATGGGATGTGTGTGTATATGTGTGTGTGTCTGTGTGTGTGACTGTTTCTGTGTCTGTGTCTGTGTGTCTGCGTTGTGTGTGTGTTTATGCTTGAATGCACGTGTCGTCTTGTGTGTGTGTGTGTGTGTGTGTGTGTGTGTGTGTGTGTGTGTGTGTGTGTGTGTGTGTGTGTGTGTGTGTGTGTGTGTGTGTGTGTGTGGGATGCTACTTGTCGCCTAATATAAAAACACTTACTCAAATCTGGTGTCAGGTGATGCCTTCCTTGAGGGGTTGCAACAATAAGAAAATCTAAACTAAAAGCAAGTGCAGTAATTGGAATGGCTTTATCTTTCGTTTCATCAATTAATGTGCAATTTTCCATTTTAATCACAAGCACGCTTTCCGCATTTGCAATTAAAATGAGGCCTGATAAGCAAGAAGATGCCTTTCAGGTGATACCGGTTGGAAACGGGCGCAGAAACGTCTGCAAGCCAGCGGTACACAACACAACCCATCGCCCAGAGATGCACACCATGTCAACACACACACACACACACACACACACACACACACACACACATGAACACACACAATCGCGCACTGGCACAAACACACACATGAACACACACACTCGCGCACTGGCACACACACCACACACACTTTTTACACAGACACGTACACAACCAAACATGCACAGCCACACGTGTATGCACACACACACAGACAGACACACACACACATTTACACACTCACACACAAACACACACACAATCACGGAAACGCTGGTGACATGGAGACAGGCCTTGTGATGTCTCCGTCGCTGGTGTTTCCCACACTGATAGCCAGGTTCAGGGCCCTCAGCCAGGGATGGGGCTGGATTAGCAGGTGTGTTTGACCTCCCTGCCAAAACACAGACAAACCGCCGTAACACAGACTACTGTGAAGACGGCGTGAGCGGAGAGAGGGAGAGAAAGCCAAGGGAGATGTGTATCTGTGAGATTGTTCTGCGTTCAGATGGAATCGCTCCCTCGTGCGTTGTTGTTGTTGTTGTTGTTGTTGTTGTTGTTGTGGCATCACGGAACACACAGTCAATAAACAGTCCGTTATTTAACTCCATCCGCAGACCGCTGCTGTTTTCACCTTTCAATCCGAAAACACACAAAAACGGGCGGAGAAAAAATGTGAAGACGTCGACTCACGTGATCGCTCAGAGGTCAGCGTGTGAAAAACCATCGACGCTGCGACTCCACGGCGGCGTAGAGAGCGCGGACCTTGAGGTGCCGCGGCGTCTCAGACGAGTGCGCCGCTGTTGTGTGTTCGGAGGCCGCGGTTATCGGCCTCTCGTCAGACGCCGCGTCCCCGGCGATCGCGCGGAAGGTCGAGAGCTCTCCGACGGCCCTTGGGAATTTCGAAAAGAGTCTGTTTAGGTTCACGAGTGGCCCGGACGCCGCGCAGCGAGTGGTGCTGTGCGTCGACGTTGGACGGCACAATCATATATCTGAGCCGTTGTCTTGTTGAGTACGTTTTTAAGGTGTAATAGCTCTTTTTGTATTCAGTGTGACGCTAACCTTGATATTGTTTGTTCTCAGAGAAGAAACTCCCCGACACCGTCGCCATTATAACACTCCTATAAAACTCCTTGCGCAGGAGAATCATTATGCGAGTGATTTACACTTTTTAAAATATGTAGCAGATACGTAGAAGCTAGTGTGAGCTGCCGTAATGCTACTACTACTAATAATAACTAATACTACTAAAACTACTAAAACTACTAATAACTAACTAACTAACTAACTGATACTAATAATAATGACAACAACACAAACACAAGTCCTTTTATATTTTTATATTTGTTGTGTGGCGGTGCCAGCCTATAGGTTAGCCTCCGCTGCCGGAGAAGACCACCCACTGGGCTTCTTCTATAGTTAGTTGACACGCAGGCGATGGGGGGGGGGGGGGGGGGGGGGGGGGGGTGGGGTGGACTGGGAGAGGTGGGGGGCCACCAATTAGCTGCTGGGCTAAGAGTAGAACGTGTGTGTGGGGGGGTGGGGCGGTGTGATGGCGGGGCGGTGTAGCTCTCTTCCCTGTGGGGTCCCGACCAATGGAAATTAGCCCGGCGACAAGAGGCCTAATTAGCCCCTTGATTGGCTCAGTGACAAGGAGTCAGCGGTGGTGGTGGTGGTGGTGGCGGCGGCGGCGGCGGCGGTGGCGACGGCACACCACCGGGGGCGGAGACTTTATTCGCAATATGTTGTTTAAAAGCCGGCGGTAATTGGCGAGCGAGCGAGCTGTAATTGGCCAAACGGCTACCTGGATCGTTGGATTTGTTGTTGTGCCAGGTCGCTTTTTTATTCGAGACTCCGCCTCCTCCTCCTCCTCCTCCTCCCCCAACGCCTCCGCGCTTTTCCACGTGTTTATTATAGCCGCCGCCCACAACCGTCGGCGTCGCCATGGCGATTTTACTGCTTCTGTTGTTGTCAGTGAGCGGGCGTTTTTGTTTACCCGTATCCTTATTAATCACACCGCCGATATGAATATGACGCGCTGGATTGGTGACATTAAATGGATACCGAGATGGTGGGAGAAAGAGAGGGAGGGAGGGAGGGAGGGAGGGAGGGGGGTGCGAGTGTTAAAAACGCTAAGATTTATTATTCTAACTTGATGGCTGCTACTAAAATAGTACTTCCAGCCACACTGAGCCGAATGACACTCCTTGGGTTAATCACCGCACGGACACACACACAAGTAGATGGACTTTTATTGGATCTCTCTATTACAGGATCATACTTGTGTATTAATATTGTTCTGTTTTGTGTGCGTGTTTATGTGTGTGTGTGTGTGTGTGTGTGTGTGTGTGTGTCCTCCAGTCTCGATGTGAAGCTATCCCATGATGCAACATGTCTCCCCAGCACCAGCAGTGACAATGATGGCCACCCAGAGTGTTCCTCCACCATCGTATCAGGACAGCCAACAGGTCTGACTGTCAACACCAACACATCAAAACACATATATGCCCGCGCAAACATTAAAGGCGCCCTATGCTATACCACCCGGCGTGACTCGTGATTAGCCACGACGGGGGCATTTCAAAGCGGTCACGTGACTAAAATTGTGACGCGGTGACATCACAAGTGGGAGTTTTCCACCCAGACGTGCGGTGACGAGATCAGTTTACCAGTTGGTCATCATACATCGATGGCTAATCATACTCACACCTGGTGGAATAATAGGGGCCCTTTAATATACATTTATTTTAGACTGATTACAGATATTTTAAGTCAAACAACTGCACGTCGAGATCTTTAGAGCATTTCTTTGACATGATGTCCATTATGTGGTGGGGTCTGACAAGAGTCCTTGTGAGAATCACAGTCGACTCAAACAATATGGAGTGCATCTTAAAATCGGGTAGAACAGGAGATCGTCTAAATGTTCTTTTTAAGGTTGTTTTGGGGCAAAGTGCTGTGTTGTCAAGCAGTAGTACAATAGCTTGGCAACGTATATTATAAATTCTGACCGGTCATTGGAATTCCTACAGCCGCATGTAAAACTATCTTCCATGAGCCGCGAAAATGCCACTTCCCCAGCACCAGAAACGTTAGCGAGGACGAAGACGAGAAGTTGGGAGCCTGTTGGGCCTGAGGCGGCCTGAGGGGTGTGCGGGCGGTGGGGTGGGTGGGGATGCGGGGGGGGTGTGGTGGGATGGGGGAAACGCATGTCATTAAAGCGACGCCTTGTCCTTGAGCACTAAAATACCACGGAGGACGGGGGTCATCATCACTTAGTGACACCACCAAGGGCTATGCTATCCAGTGCAGCGGTGAATATTAATCCACACATTCACCCTGCACCTGCGCGCACACCACACACACACATCACGACAGGTCTTTGCACACACACACACAGGCACCAGGAAGCACTTACATGCAGCAGCGCAAACGCCACATACACACAGTCATCACACACACACACACACACACACACACATACACACACACACACACACACACACACATACACACATACACACATACACACACACACACAACACATAGCACACAGCACTACAACACACACACACACAAAGCGTCACCTCACGTCCCGACGGTCAGGTCACTCAAACACATCACCACATGTACACTCTCTCCTCTCGTCTCTCCTCCTGGTTGGGAAGCCAGTCCTATTAGGGAGTGCTGCCAGGTTCATCAAGCTACCTCCTCCTCCTCCTCCTCCGCCTCCTCATCATCCCTGCAACCAAATCACCCCCCCACCCACACCTCCCCCCCCCCCCTCCTCCTCCCCTCACTCCCCCCTCACCTCCCGGCAACGGCGTCTTCCTGCGCCCCGGCAGGATTAGTACCAGGGGAGAGAGCTGGCGAGCCGCAGTCGGCCCGGCGAATGCAAATGAGAGCTAGTTAAGTGTGAAGGAGCTAATTCATTTCCCATTTGGTGCCAGGATTAAGACTTGAATCCCCCCCCCCCAACCACTGCCACCCCCACCCGCCCCGACCCACCCCCCCCCACTCAAGCATACCTCCAAAATGGACGTGTGTGTGTGTGGGGGGGAGGGAGAGAGATAGAGGGAGGGAGGGAGAGAGCGAGGGTGTGGGGCAGAGTGGGAGGTAGAGAGAGATAGAGGAAGGTAGAGAGAACGAGAGACAGAGAATGGTAGAGAGCGGGATGTAGCGGGAAGCTGACTATGGACCAGGTTCCCCCCCCCCCCCCCCACAGACACACACACTCCCCTACGACCCCCACCTCCCCCCACCAGGTAATCACATTAAAAAAAGCCGCCGGCAATTATGCAATCACCCCATGCCACAACCTTAATGGAGGTTATATAAATGTTTTGGGTCTTTTTCCTCCCAGAGATGCGGGAGACAGTTCAGAGAGCACAGCGGTGACATTACATATATATACATATGCAGATGAGGCGATGATGTCGCGTCTCTCACGCTGAGGGAAGCCGTGCTTCCTCCTCCTCCTCCTCCTCCTCCACCTCCACCTCCTCCTCCTCCTCCTCCTCCTCCTCCTCCTCCTCCTCCTCCTCCTCCTCCTCCTTCTCCACCTCCTCCTCCTCCTCCTCCTCCTCCTCTCTCCTCCTCCTCCTCCTCCTTCTTCTCTACCTCCTCCACCTCCTCCTCCTCCCTCCCTCCTTCTCCACCTCTTCTTCCTCCTCCTCCTTCTCCACCTCCTCCTTTTCTTCACATCCTCTCACTTCCTCCTCCTCCCTCCTCCTTCTTCTCTACTCTCCACCTCCTCCTCCTCCACCTTTCCCCTCCTCCACTTTTACTTCCTCCTTCTCCACCTCGTTCTTCCTCCTTTTTCCCCAGCCTCCCTCCTTTTCTTCAACATCCTCCTCCTCCTACTCTCCACTTCCTCCTCCCTCCTCTTCGCTTCCTCCTCTTCACTCCACCTCCCCCCACATTACTCTTCTTCCTCCTTCTTCTCCTCCTCCTCCTCCTCCTCCCATCTGCTCTTCCTCCTCCACCTCCTCCCTCCTTCTCTACCTCCTCCCACCGTCCTCTCCTCCTCCACTTCCTTCTCCTCCTTTCCTTCCCCCACTCCTCTCCTCCCTCCTCCTCCCCGCTGCAGTCCCTTCATGTTAAGCGACTGAACTTCTCGTCAAACGCGAGCAATCGTCTGCATTCACAATGAGAACGGGTCGCTCAACTGGTCTGGTCTGCCCAAGATTATTCTCACCTCTGTGGTCGTCATTCTTGGTGATTCCCTGACAGATACTGCAAGTATCTTGTCTGTCATCCACATATAGGTGCAGACATTATGTATGCACATCACATACATTTTAAATGTCGTATTCACTACATTTGCTTTTCCACTCCGTTGTACTAATAGCGTGCTTCGAAAGACTACGGTCTATTAACCGCCCGAATATACGCAGAAAAGGACATCTTTGTAGGCTACGAGGTCTCTTGGAGGTGGAGGGTGTTTGACTGGGTGTCTGCCGCCATGTTTGGCAAAAGCAAAGAAAATAACTTGATAATTGTACCGCTGAAAACAAACTGTGAACGCCCTTTGAGACTTTGAGAGTTGTGGTACAAACCCCCCCCCGAGATGAATAGACTTTGAACAAGGAAAAGAATGTTTTCGTATTGTCCACAATGTTGTTTATTTGTGTGGATCCTGAGATGCTTGCGGTAGAGTTGTTCCAGAGACATCGGGTCACCTGTTTCAAACGGGAAGCCTGCACCTTATAAGCGTGCGCCACATGGGCCTGGATGCAGGCGGCCATCTTGGTTAGCACTCCATAAACACAGCCTTCTGAAGTCCGCGCCGGGCCTGCTTACCTTTTAATTAACTCGGGGTCATTTCATGGGGCAGCTCGTAAATAGTCATGGGGGTTTTTTACCTTCTCCTTTTCTCTTTGATTGGATACAAAAAAATGTAGTCTCTGTGAAAAAGTTATTATTCAAATGTGTTTCACATAATTAATTCCTCAAAGTTTGTTGTTGTGCAATTCATCATCATTTTATTTTTATCACCACAACATCTGGCGTTTCTTTTTAAAATCTAAACTAGCTGTTAAAAAAATGTAATTGAAACTTGTTTGGACTCTGCTGTGAAATGTTAATTCATAACTCTATGAACCATAACAATTTAAAAAAAACACACCAATCTTCACCTCTCTTTCCTTCTACTCCTTTAAAAACTTTAAAACACTTTATGTCAACACCTTTTTGTGGACTTTTTTTTTTTTTTGTTTAATTGAGAAAGAAAGTTTCAACACACACACACAACAACACACACACACACACACACACACACACACACACACACACACTGAGCGCGATGAATCTCTGAACGCGAATATTCTCTCTCCCCAGATGACCGGCACCACCCAAGCAAACTCCAAGACCCCCACAGTCCACATGCCAGCAGCTCGGCGCAGGAAGCACTCCCATCAGCGTGACTCTGGACCCCCAGCCACACTGAGTCAGACAAGGGCGGTTACATTAGTTTGGAGGAAAAAGAGAGAGCAAAGAGAGAGAGAAGAGAGATGGGTTTTGGAATATAGTTCTGAGCCACCACAGAACTTGTCAGACGAAAGCCCAGACTCACGGGTGTGAATTTCGGCTTTCAAATTTGCAATGCGACACAAAAATAAATGATTTTAAACGAACTTTAAAGCATTGAGAAGGCGATGGGTTTATTTCGGACGTGAAAACTAAATTTTAACGTGAAAACTGTTAAAGGGACCTGTTGTGTTGTCAAATGATGTACTGTAGATGTTTATTTTACATTTGTTATATGGTGGACCTCGGTAAACTCATTTCGGGAAAACTCTTTCAAAACAGTTGCTCCATAATTTAGCACAAACCAAGCCCCCCTCAAAAATACCCCTAAACAAGCTGAGCTGCGGTCGTTTTTTTCATCAGCATATTACTCCAATATTGATAGACGCCGATAACAAGCTGGTATGATCTATTTATGAAGTTAATTATTGAAAAGATGCCGTTCCCTCCCTCCCTGCGTGGACTTGGGAAAACCGGATCGCTCTAACCGAGAAAAACACCGTTGCCGTTTCTTAGCTACACGCAGCGCACGGATCCGATTGGCCGCCGTGGCCGACCCCGCTCGATGCTCTGATTGGCTGGCTCGTCGAGTGACACTGCCCCCTCCCCCCCCCCCCGTAACAAACAAGCTAAATCACACACAAAATCGCATAGAATATCACACACAATATAACACGCACGCACTACAAGCACGCACACACACACACATGCATGCACACGTGTACGCACATGCACACACACACACACACACACACACACACACACACAGCAGCCATAGGTATCCTGTCAGTCGGGTTGCCTGCACCGTTCCTGAGGCGCTCTGCTGCAGAAAGTCCTCGGGCTGAATCTCCTCAACTCCTCTGAGAAACAAGGGCTCCCTTTGATGTAAACAGCCGTCTTTGGAGTGGCTGCGGGTGGTAGGGGCAGGAGGAAGAGGAGGGAGGAGGAGGAGGAGGAGGAGGATGAAGAGGATGAGGAGGTGGAGGAGGAGGAGGAGGAGGAGGGGAAAATAAATAAATGAAAAACCTTTCTAGATCTACACAGCACTTTTTTGTGGGGTGGGGAGGCGGGTGGTTATGCTTCCTCTGCCTCGCCTCCTTTCTTCCTTCCTTCCTTCTGTAGTTCCTTGCCTCCTGCCCTGATTCCTTGAGGCGGGGGTGTAAACAAGAGCAGGGGCGGTGGAGGACTGAAGCGATCGTATATACACTGAGGCGCAGGGTATAGACGTTTGAGAAGGCCGTCCGTCCGCACAAACGAATGCGGGTTCGTGTTCGGAGTAGGTCGCACTTTTAATTGCGGCGGTCATATTGCGGAAACTCGGGAGGATTCATCCATAATATTATTACGAACACATCCGAGTGAGACATTTGTTTGTCATTCGTTTGTATTTCATTTGGTTTCTGTATGATTTCTGTGTTATGAGTGTCAACTTGGGCAAAACGATGAGCTCGAGAGTCGGTTGGGTCAACGAGATTTAAAGGAAACAAAAATGATCCTGCGTATATAATAATAATAATAATCAACGGTAACATACATTTCCGGTTTAATGGGAGAACTGCGCTTTGTTCAGAGACGCCGCCTCTGACCACACGGAGCATCATTTGGTTGTGACATTTCTTCTGACTTCAAGATGAGTGTTTACGACGGATAAACAAAGACAGCGTGGCTGTAATTCTTCTGTGTATCTTGTGAGAAATAAGTGCCGATCGTCCTCTCATTCTCCAACAAACAAGTTTTCTTCCGAGTAGGAGGACGGCATATGGCCAGTTTCCATACCGTCGACAATCACTGAAATTGTGTTTTAAATACTCCAAAGAGGAACAGCAAAGAGCAACATCTGTTGCATATGCATTGCAAGCTGCTAATATTTAATACTAGGACGCAGGAGCGGGTATTTATTATGTATGTGGTCACTGCATCGTATACACATAACGTTGAGGCTAACACGGAAGCAAAAACACTTAACAATAATGATCTTTATACTCTTTGGTTTATATATCAAATGTAAAAATACAATTCTGAATTTTGGTTCCATTTGTGCCCTGGGTATATTGATATGTATTTTAGCCGACACAACCTCTGGTTTAGGTAATATTGTGGCTGCTTGGCTGTCGTGTTGTGACTTCTAAACAAGGAATGAAAAACACAAATGAACACTTTATCTTCGTCTTGTGCTTCTGTGCTCCTCCTAAATTCTCAAATTCATAATTTACATGGGGAGTGCATCTCTGCGGTTCATCTTATCGTATTACATTTTTTATAAACACACACACACACACACACACACATGCGTTTATGCAGTCTTTTAATCCTGCCTTTCTCGCTAATGGCTGGCGACGGTGCAACTTTTAGTGTCGAGGCGTCTGCTCCTGCCATGTTTCTTTGTCTCTCCGCGGCGGCGGTGCAGTGGCGGTGGTGGTGGTGGTGGCGGCGGTGGTGGCGGTGGTGGTGGTGGTGTTGGCGGTGTGTTTATTAGCAGCGGAATGGATGTGCGATGCGGTGATTAGCTTAATGATCGGTGGCATTTAAGACTTCCTTCTGGATTCTGCTGCCTCTCATTATCAAAACGCCGCTGCTCTGGGTTTGTTTGTCGGTGCGCTGATCTGCTCCAGAGTTTGTCATTAATGTATTTGTTTTTATATACGTTGGCAGCGTACCCTGCTAGGCCTCTGGAAGACCTGTAGAACATACGATCCATGGTAGAAAATACATAGAACATCCATGGTAGAACATGCATAGAACATGTAGTCCATGGTAGAACATTCATAGAACATGCATATAACATACTGTCCATGGTAGAACATGCATATGAAATGCAGTGCATGGTAGAACATGCATAGAACATGCAGTGCATGGTAGAACGTGCATAGAACATGCAGTGCATGGTAGAACATGCATAGAACATGCAGTGCATGGTAGAACGTGCATAGAACATGCAGTGCATGGTAGAACGTGCATAGAACATGCAGGGCATGGTAGCACAACATGCATAGAACATGCAGTGCATGGTAGAACATGCATAGAAACATGCCAGGGCATGGCTCAACACAACATACGTAGAACATGGCACGTTTTTGCCATGGTTTTAGAACGTGGATTAGAACATGCAGTGCATGGTTAGAACGTGCCATTAGAACATGCAGGCATGGTAGCACAACATACATAGAACTTACAGTCCATGGTAGAACATGCATATACCACACATAGAGTGTGCAGTGCATGGTAGAACATGCATAGAACATACACGGCATACATTCCATGGTAGAACATGTGCACGGTTACAACGGTGTGTTCCAGGCTAGACTGCTGCATTCCTGGAACGGCGGGAGCAGGGAGTCTATGAGAGTGATGAGCAGGAGACGGCTGCTCGTCACCATGCATGTATTAATAGGCAGTAATCAGCCAGAGGCAGCAGCAGCATCACACAGCAGAGCCACCAGCAGGGGACCACCAGACACCAGTGCTCTGCCTTACCTGGCTGGGAAGTCACATTACATTACATTACAATAGCTGACCTGCTATAGGAGCACAGCTTCATCGCTTCCCATTATATTTTCATATATTATTCTTGTAGTTATGGTTGGTGCGAAATACAACAGACAATATGAAGGCAACAATAATAAAATGTTTTTTTTCATGTTTTAAATGTGCAGAGGGTACAACTAGTAGCCTTGGCTTAACATGTTTTATTTGCTCTAGTACCTCCTTCCATTCAGTTAGATTCCCAGGCGGCCTGGCCTGGGCCAATCACAACCTGTGTATCTAATATGGGGGCGGGGTTTAATACGATGAAGCACGGATTATGCATTTTCCAAAAAACAACCAAGATGGCCTCTGATGTGGAACGGCCTGTAGAATCCGCTTTCGCCACTAAAACAAACTGGACGGTAGATTTTCTCGAAAAAGAAGAACAAGCTGTACTAGGATTTGGTAAAAAATGTAATTTAGCTTCCTTCACATTTACATTTACATTTACATTTAGGGCATTTGGCAGACACTTTTATCCAAAGCGACTTACAATAAGTACATTTGTGGAAAGAGAGACGGCAATATATATCGCTGGTGGTACATGAAGATCAGAATATAACAGGTTTCAGGCATTCATAATTGTTGGTTAATAGAGCAAGTTTGAAGTGCTCATAATTGTTAGGTTGATAGCTAGGATAAGAACAGAAGAACCATTTTTAAGTACCAACTTCTGCCAACTCCTAACCCCAGCACTAACTTGCGTGTTTGTACGTCTTGGCGCTAAATAACAGTACTTGGCATTGTTTAGCATATTGTATGTTCTTAGATGTTGGTAATGTGTTCAGAATGGCACCTCTGCTCTTGTCTCAGCTATTATGCAGGCAACCTCGCAATTATGAAACTTTGCAAGGTTGCAAGGTTCTATTCGCCTCGCAACTATGAATGCTTGAAACCAGCTCTGTTCTTATCTTCATGTACCACAGCGATATATATTGCTGTCTCTTTGGAGTCGCTTTGGATAAAAGCATCTGCAAAATGCCTAATGTGTATGATATTTGTAAAGTGGATAACCTAGATACTCAAGTTAAGTGTACAACTACGAAAAAGTACATCGCAGGGAAAACCAAAATAAAAACGGACCATATTTTAGAAAGTGCAATAGGAACATTTGGAGTGACCTGGAGGATACGGTATTGAGCGTGTGATTCACGGCGTCGGACGACTCACACTCACCATATTCCACGATGATTACCACACGGAGCGTTCCGATGCTGCCGACGGAATCACAAAGAAGCCTGGTTTTCCAGAAGCGGGAACGGGATGTGTCCCCTGCCACATTGTGGTGGTGGTGGTGGTGGTGGTGGTGGTGGTGGAATGCCTGCAGCAAGGCAGCCAGTGTTGCAGTGGCTCCGGTGTGTGTGTGTGTGTGTGTGTGTGTGTGTGTGTGTGTGTGTGTGTGTGTGTGTGTGTGTGTGTGTGTGTGTGTGTGTGTGTGTGTGGGGGTCTTATCATCGGCTGGCTGTCAGGCGGAAGCCGGTCTCCTGCTGGTCAGCCTGGGGAGCTGTGCATTGAAAGGGGAGAGGATCTTTAGTGTGTGTGTGGAGGTCTGGGCAGAGGTAGGGGGGCTACGCCATCACACGGGACTTGAAGTGTGTGTGTGTGCGTGTGTGCGTGTACCATTAAAGGTGTGCGTGTGTGTGTTTGTGTGTGTGTGTATGTGTTTGCCAACAAATGTGCATGTGTGCATGTCTGTGTGCCAGTGTGTGTCTGTGTGTGTGCCATCAAATATGTGGATGTTCATCTGTATGTGTGCGTGTGTGTATGTGTGTCTTTGTGTGTGTGCCATTGAATGTGTATGTGTGTGTGTCTGTGTTTGCCATCAAATGTGCATATGTTCATGTGTAGGTGTGTGTGTGTGTGTATGTGTGTGTGTGTGTTATGTGTTCGTGTGTTCAAGGGGGGATTTTTCGTGTGTCCCCCAGTTAAAATGTGTTCAACTTTCACACGACCTTTCGATCCGATATTTTGTCAGTAAAAATAGTAAAAATAAAAATTCATAATTCAGAAATATCACATTGCCAGACAGCTCTAAAAACACAACAACAATGAAAGCAAAAAGTTCAGTTGAAAAACATTGGACTAATTTGAGATGTCAGGTTGGCCCATGCTTATCATGGACATGTTGCCCTATCATCACCCTGCTATGCTAACCTCTGCTCCATCACCCTACTGCTAGCACCCACCAGCAGCACCACCCTCTGAGGACTATTACCCCCCCCACCCTCCGTCACCCTTCTACATCCACCTCCGTCATGCTACTTAGTCCTGACCCTCCCAGCCTTAACCCTGACTCTCAAACCCCCCCCCCCCCCCCCCACCTCCCTTCTACCATCACCACCACCACCCTACACCCCGCCTCCCCCAGCCTCCATCAGACGTTGCCAGGCAACCACTCTCACCTACCGCTTGTGTGGGTTCAAGAGAGATGGGGCCTCTCTCTCCCCTCTCTCTCCTCACGCGCGTCTGGCACGTCTGTGTGATGTGTTGTGTGTGTTGTGTGTGTGGTGTGTGGTAATCCTGTGTGTGTTGTGTGGTGTGGCGTGTGTGTGTGTGCGCGTGTGTGTGCGTGTGTGTGGTGCTCTGCCGACGCGGAGTGCAGGAAGTGGTGTCAGAGCTCAAGTGCTTTATTGGCTGTTTCTGACGGATACACGCTGTCCTTTAACAAGCTGTAGGACTTTGGACAAAGACGGAAATAAGGAAACTTGTTGACTTTCTTTGGTGTGTGTGTGTGTGTTGTGCGTGTGTGTGTGTGTGAGTGTGTGTGAGTGTGTGTGTGTGTGTGTGTGTGTGTGTGTGTGTGTGTGTGTGTGTGTGTGTGTGTGTGGCCATGCTGGCATTCTATTTTAGAATTCGGCAGCATGCATGGCTAGGTTTTATGGAGAAATAAAAGTTCATAGTAGTTCATAATAAAGTGTACTTCAGAACTACCCCCTCGCCAAAAAAAATCTTTTATTAGTCCATCTTAATATATATTAAATAAAATATAGAATTGGTCGTAGAATCTATTATCACTTTTTTTTCTTTTTTCTTGCTTCGCATCATGGAGACCTTTTCAGGGGGAACGAGGAGCGGCCGGTGATCACATGGTCCGTCGTCCGTGTTAATGACCTCATCCCGATCTCCGTCCTATAGAGTCTATAGGCTGTAGATCGCCCCCTTTGTCTGCATTTTCATCGGACCACTTACGAGGATTAGGTGGTGTGTGTGTGTGTGTGTGTGCGTGTGTGTGTGTGTGTGCGGCGATGTAAGAGAAAACCCAACTAAACCCACCGATCGGTTCAAACAGGGTGACTCAAATCGGGCCGTTAAAAGCAGAGCCGTCACGCTCGGCCGTTTTCTAACATTGGATATCGTGAAGAGAGTCTGAAACATCGGCTCCGTTTCCCGGGGGGGGGGGGGGGGGGGAAACACGGGAAAAGTCGGACCCTCGACGTAATGTTGGACCCGAATCTGACCAATGACGTCAAAGTTGTCCACGTTTATTCTTCACTACCCGCGGTCGCTGTCACAGACCGCGATATTCTTTAACACCACGTGTACAAAGCAGTCCTCTCTTAAATGAGCTCGTACCCGAGCGTCGTGGCTGATGTTTACGCATCACCAGAGAAAGCACGTTCTCAGGAGTTTCATGTGTGAGTGCAACGGCTCAGCGGCGTTCTCACACAACGCAACGCAACGTGCCTCAGACACTTCCAACCAAACAGGGTCAGGGCCGGCAGCCAGCAATAAAACTAGCTTGAACCAGCTCACGATAAGAGGACACACACACACACACACACACACACACACACACACACACACACACACAGGCCTGGTTAGCAGGGGTAAACAGTGGGGGGGCCGGTCGAGGGAGGTAGAGAGAGAGAGAGAGAGAGAGAGAGAGAGAGAGAGTACACACAACATACACGCACATACACAACACAACACAACACACATAGTTTTAGCGTCCAGACCCCCGTCTCGTGCGGCGCTCCACCGGTGGCCTGTTACCGGGTAATTACAAAACCAGGACCGGGGTAAGAACCCGGGGTGCCAGCCTCACCGCGCCTCCTCTGCGCTCTGATTGGACGCCTTCTTCTTTTGCTTTTTTGCTTTTTTTTTTGTTTCGCCAAAATGCTAGTTTGCTGGTACAACGCGCTGCTGTTCAGCTTGACTAAGAAAGACCTTCTACAAATATATATACTGTGTGCACGTAGAGAAAGATGTTATATTTTTATTTTGAAATGAATGAATAATGAATAAATGAATTCATTTTCTTCGTGAAATTTCTGTCCGCGTTTCTTTCTTCCCCCCCCCCACCCCCCCCCCCCTTTTTCTATCGTTGCCTTTGAGCGGGGGGGGGGGGGGGGCTTCAGAGCGGTGCGAGGGGGAGGGGCGGCCGCGACGAGGCGTCCACCGAGATAGAGCTTCATCTGAGTGTATCTCCGTCCCCGAATCCCCCCCACGCCCCGACACCAGAGTCCCTGAGCTCAGAGTGGAGCGGATGTCCCTTCTCTCCAGTCCCTCGCTTTCACTTGGTCCTCCCTGTGCTTTTTTATCTCTCTCGCTCTCTCTCTCTCTCCGTCTCTCTCTCTCTCTCTCTCTCTCTCTCTCCTTCTCTGTCTCTCTGTCGCTCTGTCTCTCTCTCTCTCTCTCTCTCTCTCTCTCTCTGTCTCTATCTTTCTCTCTCTGTCTCTATCTTTCTCTCTCTCTCTCTCACTCTTTCTGCCTCTCTCTCTATCTCTCTCTGTCTTTCTGCCTACCTCTCTCTCTCTCTCTCTCTCTCTCTCTCTCTCTCTCTCTCTCTCTCTCGCTCTCTCGCTCTCGCCCTCTCTCTCTCTCTGTCTCTATCTTTCTCTCTCTCTCTCTCACACTTTCTGCCTCTCTCTCTATCTCTCTCTCAGTCTTTCTGCCTCCCTCTCTCTCCCTCTCTCTCTCTCTCTCTCTCTGCCTCCCTCCTTCCTTCCCTCTCTTCTCTTTGATTCCCTTTTTTCCGGGGACTTTTCTTGCTGTTGTTTGCTGCTAGTGACCCAGCGCGGCGCAGCACAGGGGAGGCGAGGGAGTGTGTGTGTGTGTGTGTGTGTGTGTGTGTAAGTGTGTGTAAGTGTGTGTAAGTGTGTGTGCGCGGGTGTGTGTGTGTGTGTGTGTGCTGACTCTCCTCGCCGCTCCACTCGTAAATCGCTCTTTTATGGCCCCTGTAATGGTCCCCCAGTCGGCGATCTCGACTCCGTCGCACTGCAGATAGATCCTGGCACATTCGGGGCCACCCGACGCTCGCTGTGTGTGTGTGTGTGTGTGTGTGTGTGTGTGTGTGTGTGTGTGTGTGTGTGTGTGTGTGTGTGTGTGTGTGTGTGTGTGTGTGTGTGTGTGTGTGTCGGTCGGGGGGGGTGGAGGTTTGGAGGCAAAGGCACACAGGGTGAACACATATGCTCGATTTAACACAAGGGACACACACCGGCATAGACACACACTGATGTACACACACACAAACACGCTCACATGCCCCCCAATATACACACACACACACACACACACACATACACACACACATACACACACACACACACACACACAACACACACACACGGGAGACACCATGAACCCACGCCGCGGTCGTGTTCAGCTCCATAAAAATGTATGCGGCGCGCACAGCGGGGCCATCTGCCCGTGAGCGCCACTTCCTGTGTGAGAGGTCACGCAAGCCAGCGAGGAAGAGGTGCTGTTTTCACCCTCACTCTGACGTTAATGACACCCAAGATGGCGGTGAACCGTAGGACCACTCCCCCCCCCCCCCCCCCCCCCCCCCCCCCCCCCTTCCCGTCCGACAATTTTCGGACCCCCTGACAGACAGGTTTAGATGTGTGAATCCCCTGTTCTTCAACGTTCGAGATTCAACATTCGAGAAGTTTAATTGTCACATCCACACACAACGGAAATGCAGTGAAATGAAAAAGTGGCGATGCCCAGCGGAATGTGCAACAGAACAATACAAATATCACAAATACAATTGAAGGGAAAGAATCAGAATATCCACACTATTTACAGTCTTTACAGCAAAAGGAGCATTTTTTTTTTTTTTAAATAAAAAGCAAATACAAGCAAATACAGCAACAGCAAGCAAGTAGGCAAATAAACAGCAAAACGGCATATAAACAAATAGGCATATCGACAACGAGGCCATATAAAAAATGTAGTATCAACTTATGTAGTAAGACTATGTGGGTGTACTGTGTATTACCTATGTGTGTGCGTGTGAGTGTGTGCATGGGAGTGGGCCCTAGTGAGGTCAGAGTTCACAGTCCCGATGGCCTGCGGAAAGAAACTCTGAAACTTCTCCATGGGAAAAGGTGTGTCAGACCCGTGAATTATAGCGTCGCTGTTCGTTAACGTCGCTCATAATGCCAGAGGGCCGTTGTTAACGTCGCTCATAATGCCAGCCACCAGGGCCACGCTGTGTGTGTGTGTGTGTGTGTGTGTGTGTGTGTGTGTGTGTGTGTGTGTGTGTCTTATCTTCTCTCTGTTGTGTTCTTCCGACATAAAATATAAGACGAGGCACGCTGGGCCAAATTGCTTTTTTTTTTGGGGGGGGTGGTTTCATCTTCATATAATGAACATTTCATTTGTTTGTGTCTCCCCGCTGCGGCGCTCTGGACACACAATGCGGGGAGACGCCTGGATTGCGTTTCGCACTTCTGGAGAATAAAGTGCATTTTATTAAGAAAAAGCAATATAATATACAGCAGCAGGCAGGCAAAACAAAGCCACTGTCCTCTTGTTTGTGTATTTTGTGTGTAATAACACAAAGTAAAACAATTGAGTACAGTACAGTGTGCACTGGGGCTTACTTGACCGAGTTTGTCAAGGACGTTGTCATGGAAATGAGGTCTGAGGTTTTTAACCCTCTTATATATTGAATTAGATGGACTTCGATTGTCTACGTGTGTAATGGTCATGATATTCATAGGTTAAATTCAGGTGGTTGTCGCACATGCTAATAAACACATCCAAGCTGTTTTGAGTCCATCAACACCTTCCTGAGCCACGTGGGCTGTGTGTGTGTGTGTGTGTGTGTGCATATGTGTGTGTGTGTGTGTGTGTGTGTGCTAGCCTCTAAAACCTGATGAGACC
>PIJE02003329.1:15434-42332 GCA_002895965.2 Coryphaenoides rupestris | reverse complement strand
AAAAAAAAATAAATAAATAAAATACTTATACTGAAGCTTTATGCTGAAGATTTAGACGAGAACATTTAGAAATACTGAACACATTGGAACACGTCAGAATGGATGGCAAATAGCCTACTGTATGCTTTTGAAAAATAACTAGGAGAGTTAGTAGGCCTCTGTGCGGATGAAAACGTGATGATAACTTGATGATATTGCAGTAAATGTAATTCTGCATTTCATAAACTCTTAATAACAACAAGGCGGGAGGACAGGGGTGGCAGGTTGCCTCATACCAGGCGTCCGAGTGCCTGTAAAACCAGGATCTTCCTGATATATATTTGGTTTAACTTAACTTTAACTTAACTACACACGGGTCTTATTAGAGACTACACATGTGTCCAACCCAATAATCCCCCAAGAAAAGTCATATCAAGTTGCGTAAAAGTGCTTCATTGTGGTCCATAGGTCTGCAGTAGTATTAGTATCTTCTCTGTCCCTGTGAGAGAAGGTGTTTTCTCCAGAATCATAAAACAGTGATTTGGTCCAACTTGTGAAGTGGTTCCAAAGCACAATGCGCAGCCGCATAGGTCCGAGTCACGCGATTTACGCACAAAAAAGGCGCACATAACAAAAAGACGCGTCTCCACCGGTGCGCAACAGTTGCCTGCTGCGCCTTTTCACCGACAATACAAAGTCGTGCGTACCTTGACCTCCGTGCGTTTGGGGGGGTCCTTCCCTTTCCCTCCCGAGTCCCCGACAGTCTCGTCCCCCCGGAGCGTCTCTGGTGCGTCTCTGTGCGTCGAGTCCGGACCTTCTGAGCACCGAGGACCGAGGACGAAGCTCCACTCTCTGGGACCCCCGAGCAGGAGGAGGAGGAGGAGGAGGAGGAGAGAGCGCACTGAGGTGGGAGGTCCGAGACTTTCACAACCCCCCCCCCCCCACACACATACACACACGTCCCTCTTTGCTTTACTTTACTTTACTTTTCTTTACTTTTGGTGCCGACCTAACAGGGATAGTGTCCATTTGGATCAACCAACCCCACTTAAAGAGCCACCATCTATCATCAACAAAAGGATTATTTGTATGTCCCTCAAGGACTACAGCAAACAACCTCTTATTTAAATATAAGACCGTATACAGTATATGCTTGGTGGTTCAATATTTCAATTCAATTCAATTTTATCCGGACAGCCCTTCATCACAAATACAGTCTCAAAGGGCTTTACAGGCCACATTATTTATGGCCACATTATTATGGGCCAACATTATTATGGGCCAAAAGTGATTTTATGACCCAATAATGAACTAAAGTCTATCGATAAGTGAACACTAAAGTGGCTTTTGCTTCGGGTTAAGTTGCCATTTAAAAGTCCAAAGTACTGCTGAATGCTTCCAATGGCCGCACCACCACAGTCCTCCGTGTAAACTACAAGCCATAGCTTTTCTTCCGAGGCGTGATGTGGCCAACGCCGTCGTTCACACGCCACATCGACGGATACCTTGCACATCACAAAGGCGACGGAGAAATACGATGGAGTAGCCATCACGGGACACGTCAAATCTTCCTCAAACAACACTCTCCTCAACCACAGCTGTCTTTAATGAGCTTTTTCTTTTTTGAGATCCTCCGCGTCGTCTGGGTTCTGTTATATCTGGCGGTTGTTGCTGGTGTGCGCGAGACCAACGCACCGCATGAGAGCCTTCCGAGACTTCCCCGCTCGTCGTTGAGGATAAGGATAAAACACACACACTGGATGAAAAGACACACGCGCACACACACACTCGCACACACACACACACACACACACACACACACACACACACACACACACACACACACACACACACACACACACACACACACACACACACACACACACACACACACACACACACACTTCTCTATAGCATACTACACATAATACACAACGTAAAATAACATGTGTACATCTTGCTCTGAGGTTTTCCCTATATTCTCACTTTCCTCTCACCCCCCCCCCCCTCACACACACACACACACACACACACACACACTGACACACACACACACACACACACACACACACAGCTGTTTCAACTGCAAACAAATCCTTTTGCTTGACATTCTGAAGACCCCCCTTTTTCCTGGTTTTGAACCGCAAACTCAAACACCCGTCGCTTGATTTTAATTTACCACCCGGGACCCCCGGGGTGCCTGTCCGTAAACGTCGGTCGGACTACTTACACACGGAAATGTTGACAGACTTCGAGGTTTCAAAGGGGCGTTTTTTTGTGGGGGGGGGGAGGGGGGGGAAAGGGGAGTGACTGGAATCTGTGGTGTAACTGGTGGTGGTTGGTGGGAGGGGTTGAATTGACATTCACCGCGCTCGACGACGGCAGCCATTAACTATCCCCCGTCAACACCATCATCATCACCGCCACCACCACCACCATCATCATCATTATCACCACCACCACCACCAACACCACCATCCCTCTCACACCCACACCCTCAATGGGTCTCTAATTATGGCCCCCGTTGTTAGAGGTGGTGGGGGTGTGGTGGTCTTGGTTTAGAGAGGCCAGGTGATTGTGATTGAGCTGTGGCAGGGTGTGTGTGTGTGTGTGTGTGTGTGTGTGTGTGTGTGTGTGTGTGTGTGTGTGTGTGTGTGTGTGTGTGTGTGTGTATGATGGTACTCAGAGATAGGCCATCACCAGGGGGTATGGCTGCCACCAGGTGAGATGGACTCCATGAGTGGACTCCTCTGTGCTGCTTGGAAGAAGAAAGTGGGGCGCACCATCCAGAACACGATGCTCTACAAGCCTCAGTTTTGGAATTCCCGCTCCTGAAACCGACCTGGACTTTGACTGTTCAGTGGATTAAATGACGAAAATATTCTCCATGATAACCCACTGGGAATCGAACCCCTGTAACCCCGTGTGGCAAGGTTTACACCAAGTGCCCCAGAATCTTGATCCACGTCATGCTTCACACGACGGGACCAGGAATCTTCAAGAACCAGACAGCCAGAAACTTTTTCTTTTATTTTCTCTCCGTCTCTCTCTCTCTCTCTCTCTCTCTCTCTCTCTCTCTCTCTCTCTCTCTCTCTCTCTCTCTCTCTCTCTAACTTTCTTTCAATCGCTCTCTCTTTCTGTCTGACTGTCTCACCCCTCCCTCTCGTTCATTCTACCTCTCTCTCCCTTTCTCTGTCTCTTTCTTTCCCTCTCTCCACCTCTTTCTACCCCCCTCTCTCTCTCTCTCTCTCTCTCTCTCTCTCTCTCTCTCTCTCTTCTCTCTCCTTCTCTCTCTCTCTCTCTCTCTCTCTCCATGGACCCAGTGTTGGTGGTCCAGTCCTGGGCCGTAAAACAGAGCTTGGCACCTGGCGGCGCGTGGGTGAGACTTGTGGAACCCGGGTGTGATCTCTGGCAGGCAACCTCAGGACAACACCAGACACAGCGAGGTCTTTGAATCTCCCCTCCCATCCCCAGAATGGGTCTGGGGACCATGGTGGGGTGGTTGGTGGTGGTGGTGGTGGTGATGGTTGGGGAGAGGCCACAGGCTTAGGACCACTACTGATACTCGGCTTAACCAAAGACAGGTATCTGGTTGCATTATTGAGCAATAGTGACGGATTTGGAACCCGTGGAGTTGAAGGGGTTCCACCGGAATAGATGCAGCGAAGGCTTCGCCGCGATATTTTATCCGAGATAATCTCTCGTCTATTTTTTCATAAAAGAAGATTCCGTGTGAAATCAGATGCCCGCTGGCTGGGAAATTGTTTACCATTAATGTCTATTGTAAATACACATTTTGCAAGGAGCAACCATTGCTCGACGCTGAACTGACGAAGCACTCTTGGTTTTTACCGTCAGGCGTCTGGACACAAAGACACAAAGACACAAAGACACAAAGACACAAAGACAGACACGCCGACTCGGGCATAAGCAGCCGACGGCGGCCGCGTTAAAACCCAAAACAAACCCGCCGTTACCTTTGAGCGATCGCACGCCGTCTACCCGACAGCCTGTCCCCTGCTTTGTTTCTGAAATGACAAGACATTCCCCCAACAGAAACAACCCACTGAATATGAATATGAATATGAGAGAGAGTGAAGGGGAGGAAACGACATGGATAGGTGGGGAGGGGGGAGGGGGGGAGTCAATGCTCTCGCCACGACTTATCACAGGCACCCCCAAGATGGTGGAGCAGGGGTTATCTGGAGGATACAGCCCTGTGAGAGAGAGAGAGAGAGAGAGAGAGAGAGAGAGAGAGAGAGAGAGAGAGAGAGAGAGAGAGAGAGAGAGAGAGAGAGAGAGAGAAAGGGGGGTAGAAAGAGGTGGAGAGAGGGAAAGAAAGAGACAGAGAAAGGGAGAGAGAGGTAGAATGAACGAGAGGGAGGGGTGAGACAGTCAGACAGAAAGAGAGAGAGCGATTGAAAGAAAGTTAGAGAGAGAGAGGGAAAGAAAGAGAGAGAAAGGGAGAGAGAGGTAGAATGAACGAGAGGGAGGGGTGAGACAGTCAGACAGAAAGAGAGAGAGCGATTGAAAGAAAGTTAGAGAGAGAGAGAGAGAGAGAGAGAGAGAGAGAGAGAGAGAGAGTAAAGGAAGTGGGCGGGGCCGTACTCTGGAATCTCCATTAAGCTGTCTATGGTGGACTATATAGGGGCCGGAGGAGGAGGAGGCTGTACAGTACTGCGGTGTGAGTGACTGTGTGTCAGGTAGCCGAGGTGCTGCTGGTGGTGGTGGTGGTGGTGCTGGTGGTGCTGGTGGTGGTGGTGGTGGTGCTGGTGGGCTTTCAGGGGCAATTGGGCGTTCATAATGATCCGTGCAGAGAGACCCAGAGCTCAAAGGGAAGCCGGCCTCCTAACAGAGCCTGACGCTATGCTAGCTCTTTTACAGCTGTGGTTATCATGTGTAGCTCGCTAGCGAGTTCGTTATGTTATAATAATGCTTTGTCGTCTGGCTTGTAACGTTCCATGTCTGCACTGGGGAATTTGTGGTTGTACCCTCTTTTAACCTCATTTATTATATTCTTTTTTTATTCTATTGTTTCTTACTCTATTGTTTATTATTCTATTGCTATGCTTATGTTGTTGGTTTTTTGAGCAACCTCTGGCACAAGAATTTCCTTCGGGATTAATAAAGTTCTATCTTATCTTATCTTTCCATTTTCTTTACAATTGAGAGAGGGTCCTGATTGTCTTTTTAAGTTAAAAATGTGCGTTATTCATGCGTATGCCAAGCACTCTGAAAGGTCTTTGAGTTCTTTGTTGTTTCTTGCTCTATATATATATATATATATATATATAATATATATTGTCTTGCCTTTTTTGTCTGAACGCACACGCGAGGCTCCACGTTGAATTAAAAAAGAGAAGAAAGTAATTCTCCCCAAACGATCAAACCCTCGCTCGTATGGATGACATCATGCTATTGTTTGGGACATAATGGCCAACAATGGAGAAAAACCCCACAAACACGGAGTTACTTTGTGAAATTATGTCAACACGCTAATGCAAAACCGCGCGAACAAAGGCGACCGTCACGCCGAGGAAACACGCAGACAACGACCACGACCACGACCACGACGACGACAACGACAACGTGCCAGCTCTGGGGCTGCAGCTCTGGGGCTGCAGCTCTGGGGCTGCAGCTCTGGGGTTGCAGCTCTGGGGTTGCTGCCCTGAGTCACAGCCTGATCTGGTTAAAAGAACGGAGAGGAGCTGGAGCTTCTGCTGCTGCTGCTTGTTGTTTGTTTGTTTGGCAGCAGGAAACGACAATGTTTGGGACGCAGGAGGAGGAGGATGAGGATGAGGAGGAGGAGGAGGAGGAAGGGACTAAAAATGGGATGCCAGGGGTCCCAGACGTTTCCCTCCTGTCGCTCCCAGCACACGACAACATGTTGCCAAAAGACCCTCTAGTTCCTCTCTCTCTCTCTGTCTGTCTGTCTGTCTCGCTCTGTCTTCTCTGCCTGTCTGTCTGTGTCTTTGTGTCTCTGTGTCTCTGTGTCTCTGTCTCCCTCTCTGTCTCTCTTCCCTCTCTCTCTATCTTTCTATCTGTGTCTCTCTCTCCCTCCCTCCCTCTCTCTCTCGCTTTTCTGTCTCTCTCACTCTCTCTCTCTCCCTCTGTCTCCCTCTGTCCCTCCCCTCCCTCCCTCTCTCCCAACCAGCCACTGGTGTTGATTGTGAGATAAACAGGCTATTGTCCTGCAGGAAAGGGGAACAGACAAACACACAGGGATGTCCAACAGTAAGGAATAAAGGCATTCGTACACGACAAAAATAAGAGGGGGAAGAAGAGAGAAGAGAGAGAGACGTTTACACTCAGGAAACAGCAGAATATGAATAGAACTGCTTATAGAAACATGACTGCATCATCCCCTGTCGGCAAGAGCGGCTATTTAGTCATTTTTAGTCGACAATCAGTGGTGGAAGAAGTGCTCCGATCTTTTGAAATGTTACTTCCGGGGAAAATGACAAAAAATATTAGCGTCAAAATATACATAACGGACCAAAAGTAAAAGCACTCATTCTGCGAGTAAGTAACTACGAACTAAATCTGTCAGAAATATGTAAAAAGTACAATATTTGCCTCTTGAGATGCATTGATAAAATAGAAATACTCAAGTAATGTACAAGCACCACCACTGGTTTAGTGGCCGCATTGATGGTTTTGTGCGCTCTATTGGTGTGATTCCTTTTGTCCATGAAACAGACAAAAAGCTGGAAGCCTCGTTTTGCATAATTGCGCCGCTTTTACATATTCTCCACGTGACGGAAAACTTGAACACAACTTTTCAATTAACGGGGTGATTGTGTTTCTTTTTCTGTTTCGTTCATCATCTCCTGATTTCATGTAATATGCATGTTCTCCCCGCAGGCTGTCAGCTGCTCTGAGGCGGCTGTGGTTAGCGGTGGGGGGGTGGAGGCTGTGGAGGAGGTGGAGGAGGACGGTGGGAGGAGGAGAAAGCAGGAGGAGGTGGAGGAGGAGGTGGAGAGGGAGGAGGTGGAGAGGAGAGGTTGGCGAGGAAAGGGTAGCTGAGGTGGTGGAGGAGGAGATGGAGAGGGAGAGGGAGGTTGGTGAGGAGGAGGAGGTGGAGGACGTAGAGGAAGAGGCGGAGGAGGTAGGGAGGTGGAGAGGGTGCGGAGGTGGAGGAGGTGGTAGGTGGGTTGGAGGTGGAGGAGGAATGGTGAGCTGGTGGAGAGGGAGGTGGGTGAGGAGGAGGAGGAGGAGGAGATGGAGGCTGAGATGGAGGTGGAGGAGGGAGAGGTATGTGAGCTTATCAAGAGGAAGAGGGAGGAAGAGATGGAGGAGGGTGGAGGACGAGATAGATGAGGAGGAGGAGGAGGAGGAGGAGGTGGGGGAGGTGCAGGCAGCGGTGGTGGGTGGGGCTCCGATCTCGATATGCAGCACGACGCAGATCATCACATTTATAACGCCGTTTTAAATTGGCTCGCCGCGCGTTCGCCGTTTCAGAAAATCCCTCGTCGGGGCTCAATCCAAAGAACGTCAAACTGTGACACGCAAAAAAAATAAATAAATCAAAAGCAACGCTCATATTTTGCCTCCCCTGCTCCACCACCACCACCACCACCAGAGAGGGGGGGGGGGGGGGTGGTGGTGGTGGTGGTGGTGGTGAGAGGGTTGTGAGGGTTATGATTAAAATACCTGACGCGTGATGGGTAGGTTTGCTCCAGGTGTCAGCTGGCTGGCTGGTGGATGACGCCTCAAAACGTGAGCTCATCTCACACTCTCACACACACATACACACACACACACACACACACATACACACACACACACACACTCACCCCTCGCTGAATTCCTCCACCGATGGGAGTTGGGAATGGAGGCTGTAATTACGATGACGACGTGGGCAGCAGGAGAGACGTGGGGAGGAGGAGGAGGGGGGCGCGCCGCTGCTATCAGAAACCTTCTCAACGGCGGCCAACGTCTCCGACTGAACTCCGGCTGCGATAGTTCGTGTCACATCTCGACCTTTCCCTTCACATTAACAAAAAAAAAACAGAAGAAGAAGAAGAAGAAGAAGAAGAAGAAACAGGCCTGTAAGAATGTATGGCCTCGGTGCAAGCGGTTGTAAATGTCAGATGTTATCTGGCTGTCCAGGTGGAATTCCTCCCTTTGAGGCTGAATGCCCCCTCACTCCATCCCTCTCCTCCTCCACCCTCCACCCTCCACCCTCCACCCGCCACCCTCACCACCACCACCACCCCCACCCTGATCCTCTTATAAAGCACAGTGATAGTTTTCCTCCCCGGAACGAAGAAATGTCCACGGGAAGAAGATAGATAGAAAAAAAAAAAAAGCTCCTTTTGTCGGCGTTCCTCTCATCGTGAGCGAGGTGAAGTGAAGAGGAGAGGATCGCCTATGGTGGTCTCTTCTTAGGGGGGGGGGGGGGGGGGAGTTCACTTCTAGTGCTGCCCTGTTTCTGTTTGGTCCGGCTCTAAGGTCGACTCGAGCAAACTTTACTGTCAGTAAGTACATCAAAGTAGATCAAAGTTTTTTTACGTACTTTCTTACTCTTAAGACTTACAGTGAATCTTAGAGAGAGAGGTCGTTGGGGAGCAGGTCGGGGTAAGGCCGGTTACCCATGATCTGTGCCGTTGTTTTGTTCCTCTACGGAGAGATCGGTGCAGCTCGAATTTGCCACCGTGCGCCAAGGTCAACTTTGACCTCGTTCGCCGCTGACCTTTCAAAGCGCAACCAAACCGATGAGATAACAGCTGCATGTGACGTAGCCAGAAGCGACACAGAAGCAGGGAAGTGGAGTGACGGAAGAAAAAACTTATCCTTTGTGTTTCAGAGTTGCCCGAACTTTACAGCACAAACATTAAAAACTTTAAGAACCACGATCTCGGCAGGGAAAGTAACGCGCGGCGAAATGTCGGCCGAATAGCGTCCTCGCCACTTTTTGGTGACGTCTACCTGCGCTGCGCTTTGCCTCTGCGCCCTACGTCACGGTGAACGCAGAGCTCATTTCTTATCATGGGGCTATAAATGGCTGAATGGGATCCCTGAGGGGGGAGAGGGGGGAGAGGGGGGAGAGTGGGGAGAGTGGGGCGGCTGATCTGGGTGTAAGTCGGCTCCGATGGTCCTATAGTGTGGTGGGGGGGTCTCAAGGGGCAAAGACACTTCCAAACCAGTTTGATATTATCTATTATCATCCAAAAAGTGTGTTTGTGTGGTTGGGGGGCACTGAGACTGAGATCTGAGATTACGCTGGCAACAGCCAATGAGATTTGAGATCAAAATCAGCCAATGGGGTTTGAGGTAAAAAGAAACAGCCAATGGGGGTGTGAGGTCGAGGGAAGGAACGGGGAGTAGAGTGTTCAGATGTGTTTCCAGAGGTAGTTTAGTTTAATGTGGACTAGCGACCCGAAATTGGAGTACTCAGTACACAGAGCTTTTAGTGGTGACATTATCAGGTGCCGATGATTGTGTTTTCCGGTTTCTTGTTAAGGTTAAAGAATTTCCTAACCCCAATTATTACTTTTTTGCATAATTCATATATATATAAAAAAAAAAGAACCCTGCACAAACAGTTCATAAATGACGCATTAAGTCTCTAAACTAAGTGGGAGGATGAGATATGCATGAGTTCTCTCGGAGGAGCAATCTCCCCATATTTGGCCAACTCAATCTCGCTCACAGCTGATAAATAACAATATTAAAATAATAGGATTAATATCAATGTGTTTCATTTGCATAGCTTAGATCTGAGGCAGTGAGGAAGCATTGCAGGTGAGTGAGTCAGTAACCACCGTCAGATGAACCCAGTAGGGGGGTGACTAGCATGCACTGGCTCAGAGTCAGAGCTCCACCTGGGGGCCTTGGAAACGTGAGTTGAGACCATGTTGTGGTGCTCAGGTTGTTGGAGCGCCGTGACACCATGTTGATGGAGTTTAATTGGCACGCGTACTTCAAAAGCACACACACGCACACACACACACACACACACACACACGCACACACACAACACACACCACACACACACACATCGGTGCTTTGCATGTGTACCTGCACCGTCCCACACCCACACCCACTGAAAATACACGGAAACACAGACCACACCACGCACATGCACACCACTAGTTCAAACTCACACCACACACACACACACACACACAGTCAAACTCAAACACACACACACACACAGAAGCATACACTGAAACACAGACACACATGCACACACACGCGCACACATCACACACACACACTCGTGCTTGCATGGGTGCCTGCACCGTCCCAACACACACACCCACACCTCACACACACGTGAAAATGACACTGAACACAGACACCACTACGCACATGCCTACACACACTGTCAAACTCACACCATACCCACACATCACACACCACACACACCACACAACACCCACCACACACACAGGCAAACTGCACATCTACAGACACACACACACACACACACGACCATCAGCACAGAAGCATTACATCTGAAACTACAGATACCCACAACACAGTTCAAACCTCAACACACTTACACACACACATACCCAGCAGAAGTATACACTGGAACATCAGACACACAATGCACCTCACACGCACCACAACATACACACACCCACAGCTACACAACACAGCACAATCTATCACACACACACACATCAACAGGTGAAACTGCAGGACAACTAACACGCCACAACTACACACACACACAACACACTACGCACCTCACACACGCTGGGGTGAATAAGCATCGACGCTCTGTAGGGGCGTGGCCAATTCCTCAGAGCCGGGGCCTCGACGGCCGTTCCGAGCGGTTCGCTGGCTCCTTTATTTCCCGCCCCGACGTGCTGTTATGACAAGCCGGGCTCGGGGACGCTAAATACCTGAGACAGCTCTAACCGTTATGGATCGCCCGCCTGGCTGCAGAACTTTACACAACGTGGGCGGTGTGTTTATTGGGCGGAAAGGGGGGCGCGCGGTTAAAATTCACGAGCGCCACGGTTTGATCGCGAGGTTGCCGCCGGTGAATATTCCGCGTAATACGTTTGTTATCAACCGGTCTCGGGAACAATGGCTAACCTGGCTCGAGCGAACCCAAGCACAACAAAAGCTTTTCCAGTCCGTCTCGGCTTCCCGACTTGTTGTAACTGGAACGCGGTCAACCCCAGCGCGGCGTGACGTCATTCCCAGCTCCCACTAACCCGACTTCCGAGGTCAATGGAACTCAACGCGTGAGATACGATCTACCCGTGATTAGAGGGAATCTCTGCATGTGTGTGTGTGTGTGTGTGTGTGTGTGTGTGTGTGTCAGGAAGTCCAGAGTCGAGTGTGAAGTTGTTTGGGTGAGCGGTTTCTCCTGAGAGACGCCACACAGGCTCGGCTCGTTTCAAACGGGGCAGGGGCACGATTTTTGAAAGGGTCGCGTGACTCGTTCGGCAGACGCAATAGCCGACATTGTACTTGCATTATCGTGGACAAAAAGGGAACTTAAAACTCAGTAGCGTAGACGAGGCTATACACTGGTCAGGTGGGAGTCTACCTCTACCCAACCCTTTCCTTTGTGCTCATGTATTTGCTGTAAGTTACTTAAAAAAGTAACTTCCAACATTATAAAAGTGGATGGCGAAATGTTTGTGATACTTACTGGGGTTACTCCGAAGGACACAGGAGGCGGCAGGATGGTGGGAGAATCGTCCGGTTTATCGTACAGGTGTTTGTAAATGAAAATTAAATGACAGCGCAGATGGCACATAGCTAGCGCTCCTTGAGTGTGTGAGAGTGTGTGTGTGTGTTGATGGCTGGTTTAACCTGTGCGCCTTGATGAGGCAATCCAGCACAGGTGTGCAGACTCACCTTGCAGCTCCCCACACTCTAATCAGCCTGACTCTCCTGGCCAGGAGAGGCTGAACACACACACACACACACACACACACACACACACACTCCACAGTGGAAAAAAAGCAACTGAAAACTCGATAGTGCAGTCAATCGTACATATATACATATATATACTACTATTATATATAATATATATATAATATAATAGTCCGCATATCCTTAAATGTACCCAACTGTGTTTTAGTATATTTAAAAAAATAGGTTTAAATCTCAGTCGAGCAAGTGATTCCCTGGCGACAGACTATGCGGGTCTTTCACAGGTCACTCGATATCCCAGTCTGCTGGTGCCTTGGAGCGTTTTCCCTCCAAGCGCTACCTTCCATTCTCAGCAGGGTTCCAGGGAGCCCGCCCCCCCCCCGTGCCGCCGAGGCTCATGGGATACCGCGAGCGAGCGTGAGGGGGTGCCCTGGGCAGTCTGCCGGCACTCGCTTTAACCACAGGCGCCTCCGTCTTGTCCCGTGAACCAATCAGACGAGACGAGGCGACTGCCGACATTCTCTCCGGAAAAAACCCCGAAATAATGGGAACTTTCTGTCTCTCTTTTTCTCCCTCGTTCTCTTGTCACCCCAACCTCCCCTCTCTCTCTCCCTCTCTCCCTCTCCTTCATCAAATCATGTTCATGAATTCTACTGCTTCCGCCTTCCTCTTGTATCCAGGGCTGGTAGCTGGTACCAGGAAGCATCTGCAGCAGTGTCTACCGCCTCCTACCGTGTCCTCGTCTCTCTAGGGGTCAGGGGTGTCAAACTCATTTGAGGTTGAGGGGCCGTAACGGACCCGATGCCACTTAGCGTAGCCGGGGGGGGCCGGACTAACAAAACCCCACGAAAGCGCATATGAAACTCTTACGACTCGTGCAGCTTAGTGGTTATTTGTGATTATGGATCTGGCGAATAAATCAATAAGAAGAAGAAATCGTTCCATTTCATCATTTTGATAAAATTGCCTCCCGGGCCGGATTGGATCAGCTGCATCCCATATGGAAGCAGAAACATATCAGGGGGGATATGATCGTGAAACAAACGATGAAACAAAGCATCATTTTGTTTTATTCATCGTTTTATTGTTTTATTCAGAGCCAAACCTTGTGTTCTTCTCCTTTTCTACCCCCCCACCCCCCTCTCGCTCTCTCTCTCTCTCTCTCTCTCTCTCTCTCTCTCTCTCTCTCTCTCTCTCTCTCTCTCTCTCTCTCTCTCTCTCTCTCTCTCTCTCTCTCTCTCTCTGTGTCTCTCTCTCACTCTTCCTCTCACTCTCTCTTGCCTGGAGAGGTCTGACTTTGATACCCTCCTCCTCCTCCCTATCACCCCCTCTCTTTATGTGCCTCATCTGCAAGCTTCTGGCAATTGCAGAAACAGTCGGGGGTGCCTCTATAGCCTCACTACCGTGCACAGAGAGAGAGAGAGAGAGAGAGAGAGAGAGAGAGAGAGAGAGAGAGAGAGGGAGAGAGAGAGAGAGAGAGAGAGAGAGAGAGAGAGAGAGAGAGGGGGAGAGAGAGAGAGAGAGAGAGAGAAGAGAGAGAGAGAGGAGGAAGAGAGAGAGAGAGAGATGTAGAGAGGTAGCGAGAGAGAGGTGATCTCCCTAAAGGAGACCACACAAGTCAAACCCTCCTTTTCTCAGATGATCTGGTGCTGTCTGTCTCAAAACCAAAGAAGGACTACAACAGCACCTTGTATCTACTGACAAATTCCCGCAGAGCCGCGGACCCTGAAGTAAATACTAACCAAGACATAAAATCATGCTTTTCCAAAAAAGAGCCAGCCTCCACAACAAAATATAAATTTATTTCTCGATTACACTGCCATTAGATGCCATACGAAAGAATTATGACCTCCAGTACCTTGGCCATGAACATTAGCAACACAGGTAACTCAAACAAAGCTGTACTAACCTAGAGGACAAGGCGAGAAAGGGCTTTTATGACCATTAATAAGAAATCTAATATATCTTTTTAGTAAATATTGTTTTGTAAAAAACATATTTAATATTTTAATTTCTTCTAAATTTTCCTTTTTTCCTTTTTATTGTATCTTATTTTTGTATTTTTATATTTTGTATTTTTTATATTTCTTTTACTTTTACTGTATATATTTAGTTCTTTATAAATATACTTTTTATTTACCACTCGCTTTGGCAATGTAAGTGTACGTTTCCCATGCCAATAAAGCTCTTTAAATTGAAAATTGAATTGAGAGTGAGAGAGCGAGACACACACACACACTGAGAAGCTGCTGAGTCAGCGAGCTGGCCCTCAGAAGCTCTCCCGGTTGACTACTTACTTTACTTGATGTGTGTGTGGACCCATGACGGCAAACAAATTTGAAAGGTGCACAAATTCCAACGAGCTGACAGCCTGCAGCTCAATAGAAGCGTCACGTTGACACTCGTGTGTGTGTGTGTGTGTGTGTGTGTGTTCTGATTCAGACGGAATCAATCAAGGATCAATGAAATGGAAAAACCGCCAGCCTCCAACCACATTCCATACACACACACATCCATCCACATGTCCATCAACTAGATCATCCGTCCATCCATCCATCCATCCATCCATCCATCCATCCATCCATCCCATGCCCTCCTGTCTTTGACGGAGGTAGCGCCAGTTAGCCTCGCCAGCCTGCACGCCTTCGACTGAGGTGGCTTCACTCAGCCTCGCCTCCATTGTCTCGGGAGGAGGTGGGCTCGGTTAGCCTCGCCTGCAGCCAGGAAGGGAACCCAGATAGGCTGTTTTGAAGCTGCTTCCATCCAGATCAGTGTCTGGTTAATGCTACCTAGTTGGTTTTGTATCAGACTCATTAAGGCAAGAGAACTAATCACATTCAGATGGGAGAACTAAAAAAAAAACACTTCCTGGGCCAATTTCCCAATGACCCTTTTTCAGAAGGACAAGAACAGACTTTAAGTACATTTTAATTGAAAACGCACAACAAACACCAGTGGAAGCTATAATCTCAGTGCGCTATCCACAATGTTTGCATTAGTGCTGTCTCCAACGATCAATTTTAGATGTGTTATTTTTTATGCTTTGCAAGCTAAACAAAAGGGAAAAATCCCATATGGTAACTTTTATGCCGGTTTGTTGATCTTCAAGGCCTTATCGTCCAAGTTCCCGTTGTCTGGCTTTTATCTAAATCTGCATTCCACGTACACATCAGTGGTTGACCTTGATGGCCGTTGGGGGGGCTGAGAGAGAGAGAGAGAGAGAGCCACGAGGTCCCTGGGGTTCAATTGAGTTATCTACAAAGGGAAACGTTGGAAAACGTTGTAAAATGTATTGCGGCAATCCACGCCGAACATCTCGGTAATTGTTGACCTCAAGTGGTCGTTTTTATTGTTCATTTGGCAATCCTGCTCCGCTCCAATACCCCAGACAGGACCGGACATAGCCTGTTTCCTCAAGAATTATTGAGGACGGCATTACTTTTGAATCTAACCGTGTGCCAAACGCTTCAGTCGCTTTCAAATGCTTTCCAGCCTCCAGCGAGCTTCAGCTGGCGTTCCTAACGAGGACCGGTGGACCAATCCGAAGCTTTGCTCCCCGATCAAAACGCAAAGTTGCTTCACGACTTGACCAGGAGACCTAACACCTCATGCCGTCTCTCACCGGCACCGCCTACCCTGAGCGACATTACCTCTCACTTTTGGTTTCCGTGGCTCTGGTTCGTCTCGCCAAAGGAACTCCCAGGCCCTGTCTGGGAGAACAGCTCGGCAGCTCGGCGGTCATGGGGAGACGGGATGTTTCCAATGAGAGTGTGTCGTACTGGTGGTGGTGGTGGGGGGGGGGGGGGGGGGGGGGTGGGGGGGAGACTGTACCGATGGGGGAGACAGAGGGCTGGGAGGGAGGGAGGGATGGAGACTGCATCACCATCTGGAAGTGTTTGTGACTCACGTGTCTTGATGTACTCTCCGCAACGCCCGCTGCAAGAGAAAGTCTGAAACAGGGGGGAACATTCCGGAGAGCGCCGGAACGCGACGGGTGCCTTTCCTCCCCTCTCCTCACCTCGCCTCGCGGGGATCTTCAAGGAAGCCCGCTGAACTGATTTCACGTCTTTCATTTTTCGCCTGACAGCTAAACGCCAAGCTCACGTCATTTGTGTCACCGCCGGCAGTGCTGAGCGGGTGGATCGTATTCTATATGTGCATGATTGATTGTTCCTTGGATGCCGGGATGCTTAGCTTAGTCCTACTCAGCGTGCTTGGGTTCTGTTATGAACCCAAAATGGTTGACACTGATTATTATCGCTCTCCGTGCTCCGATGTGCTGCCTGTCAGACACTTCTGAGGCAGCTATAGTCAGTCGGTATAACTAGTCTGACAGCGTTGCCTTCGTTCAAAAGTGGCCTAATTGGTAAAGGAACGAGGTGGAAAACATGGAAGAGACAGAATTGAAAAGTAAAGGAATATTTGAGGGAAAACACAATAGGGAAGGTTAAGGGGACCGAGGGTGGAGCCAAAGGGAAAGCAACTTCGCGGAACAAGATCTTGACTACACCAGCTTATATTAAAGGGGACATATTACGCCGCCAGGTGTGAGCGTGATTAGCCATCGCAAGCCGTTTCACAATTGCCATGTGACTACCGTCCAGTGACATCACAGATGGAATGTCGGTGCAGTCCAGTGGGGTAGGCTGGTAGACTGATCATACATCATACATACATCTAGGTGGACATTCCCACTTGTGATGTCACTCGACGGCGGCGACACGTTGGCAATTGTGAAACGGCCTCGGAATGGCTAGTCACACTCGCCGAATCTCGGTCATACCCCGAGTGCTACTCAACCCGATGTCCCCCGTTAAAGTGAATATGAAAAGTCGTAATCAGCAAACCATTGCTAGCAAATTCCCCTGCGTTCCTCGGTGGAGGAACTGAGAGCACGGAAAGTTCAACGTTAGTGTGTTTTTATGTCTTACTGTCATCTATTACTTTCACTTTGTGGTAAATCAATCTTCCATCTGGGAAGGCACTAAATATATTCTGTAACTATTTATATTCGAAGTTGAACGGCCTCATTCCCTCTTTAGGTCCTCCTCCCTCACATCTGCTGGTATCTTTCTAACTAATCGTTTAGCCCTATTTTCAACCTGTAATCAACATTGCAGAGCCAGAGGTCATCACTGAAATGCCACTAGGCCATCTGCATGTATTTATTCTGAAGCTGTGTCTGTGACCATGGTTGTAACGGGTGTGTATTGGACCCAATTGCAGCACAACCACAGAAAACAGTTTTGAATGCTCTTTAATGAATCTCTTGATGGAGATACAGGGAATAAGAAGCAATAAAGTAGAACACGGGGCGTTTCTCAATATGCGTTCTTTTCTGTACTTGTGTTCTTGTGGAGCCCAATTCAAAGTCTGCATGTCGCCAAGTACAGAGCGCTGTCCCGGAAGTAGTGGTGGGCGGATCGATCTAAAATGTCGATGTATCAATACCAACGTTGGTATCGGTATTGATCAATACTTGCGTGATGAGATCGATACTTAAGTTTCAGTTTCTATTCTCTACGTTCAGTACACAACTCCCGTGACGTCATAGTGGTTGTGCATGACATGCAGACAGCCAATCAGCGCTCCTCTGCCCCTCCTCCCCCCCTGCTATACTGTGAGTGTTGCTGACGTCACTCAGTTGCTGGATGATGAAGAGGAGCGCCGTTTGGTGTTGTTTTACAGCTATACACCACAATACTGCAAGCTGCGATGTTTGCACAAAACAAATTAGGTACTCTCAACTCAAAATTTAAATTTAAAACATTTCTCAGTTCAAGTAATAATTTGCTGCATAGTTGGATCACTCGTGACTTTACTTGGAGACAGCCATCACATTTGGCACATTTCTCTCTGATCAGAATAGTTGGTGATAAATAGATGCGTTTAATGTACACAATATTTTTTTATTAATCAGAAAAACAATATTCATTATGCAGTTATATTATACCGTTGGCTCGTGATGTACACAAAATGATTGGCTCAAGACACGTATTGTGAAATACCCAGAAGAACACGCATCGTATGAAAGTGAACGAAGTCAGTCTTTTTCATTCTTGGTCTTGAGAAACACCCTGTATCTTCACTTTCACATGCAAGACTTCCCAGATTGAGGACCCGTTACCGACCCTGGCTGTCCCGGACCATCCTCTGTCTGCTCCTACAACATTTATTTATATAAAAACCACAATAACACACGTACAGAACTATTTCTATCATATACGCTGGGTCTCTCTCTCAGTCAGACACACTTCACTGATGATTTTTATGCTGGTGTGTCTTCAGATGATAAGAGTGTTTAAAGGTTTCCCCACACTGTTGACAATGGTACGGTCTCTCTCCTGTGTGAACGCGCTGGTGTGCCTTCAGGTCACCAGGAGTCTTAAAGGTTTTCCCACACTGCTGACAACAGTACGGTCTCTCTCCTGTGTGAATGAGCTGGTGTGTCTTCAGAGCACCAGATTGATTAAAGGTTTTCCCACACTGCTGACAACAGTACGGTCTCTCTCCTGTGTGAACGCGCTGGTGTGTCTTCAGAGCACTAAGAGTCTTAAAGGTTTTCCCACACTGCTGACAACAGTACGGTCTCTCTCCTGTGTGAACGCGCTGGTGTTTCTTCAGATGACCAAGAGTCTTAAAGGTTTTCCCACACTGCTGACAATGGTACGGTCTCTCTCCTGTCACTAACAGACAGCGAATGAATACACTTTTTTCTTTCTTTTCCGACAACGCAATCGCCTTTCTATTTGAGCGTGTGTCAAGTCAAGTCAATTTCATAAGTAAAGCCCTTAATCACAGTTACAGTCTCGACGGGTTTAACAAGCCGTATATATTTATGACAGCCCCTAACCCTCGCCCCCAAAGGGCAACGAGAAAACTCCCTTAATTAGTCCTTGAGAAGGTATGCAGAGTGTGTGTGTGTGTGTGTTTGTGTGTGTGTGTGTGTGCGCGCAAGTATGTGTGGGGTGTGTGTTCCCGTGTGTGTGTGTGTGTGTGTGTCAGACCTAGCATGATCCCATTAAATCATAATAATATTGCTTTTCCGCACCTGCAGGGAGATTTTAGAACGACGGCAGTATCATCCTATATGTAAGTTATAGCGGCAAACGTTTCCTGTGTTCACCGAGCCGGAGAGGAAGTACAATTTTCCAGTTGCTTTAAGTCTTTCGGCCAATTATGTCACAGTCAAGCGCGGTGGCGTTTTGGAAGACGTTTCCCTTCATGTGTCCAGCGTCACTGACCTGAGCGTCAAACGATTATGCAGACGGACGCGTTAATGTCGGGTCACCGCTCTCCTTTTAACACCTAACCACCGTTCTACAGACAGACAGACAGACAGACAGACAGACAGACAGACCCAGTTATGTAAGCTCACCCCTCTCTGTTTAACACCCAGCCACCGTTCTACAGACAGACAGACAGACAGACAGACAGACAGACAGACCCAGTTATGTAAGCTCACCCCTCTCTGTTTAACACCCAGCCACCGTTCTACAGACAGACAGACAGACAGACAGACAGACCCAGTTATGTAAGCTCACCCCTCTCTGTTTAACACCCAGCCACCAGTCTACAGACAGACAGACAGACCCAGTTATGTAAGCTCACCCCTCTCTGTTTAACACCCAGCCACCGTTCTACAGACAGACAGACCAGGACAGACAGGACAGGGACAGACAGACCCAGTATGTAAGCTCACCCCTCTCTGTTTAACACCCACGCCAATGCACCTCCACGGCCTCAAGCCTAATCCTTCGGATTTCCCCTCTACGGTACGTTCAAGATTGTTTTTCGCGGCCGGTTTATAACGGACCGTTGTTCTCTCTCTGCACGGCTGTTGGATTTTCTAATGGCCGGGGGGGGGGGAGGCGGGGGGGAGGGGGGGGAACAGCTTCCGGGATGGGGATTGGACACGTGCGAAAATAGTGTCAGGGAGGAGGAGGATCACTTGACTGACAGCTCGGTCTGGACAGCCGGATGAGCTAAGGGATCCTGGCTGTCGTTCCCGGCTCTGTGGCGGCGGCGGCGGCGGCGGTGGCGGTGGTGGACACCGTGCCGTACGAGGGAGAGCTGCGGCAGGAGACCCGTTCCCCTCGGCTGCAGGACCGCGGGCGTTACAGAGCGACCACGAAACGAAACTAGCTTTTAAATCCGAGTAATCAACCTTGTTGCGTCTGCGCCGCTTTCTCGGATGCAGATTACCACTCACTCCTTTGACTTGAAGACAGATGAGATACGATAAGAGAATACTGTCTCGATCCCGGGCGGGAAATCCGTTGAGTACAGATGAGATGGAGATAAGATGTGATCCTTTATTAAAGGATAACTTTGTCGAATCTTCGACCTTATCGATATTTATCCGCATTTATCCGGGTGTAGTGTGGATTGTTGCCGCGATGCTCAGACTCCGTCCATTTGACAGAGTCGGGGTAAAATGGCCACCGGACAAAATTTGGCGGGAAGATGAGCGTGCAGGCGTGTCATTGGAGGACAGGTAAACCATTGCTCATTTACATACAGTATACTCTACAACGCCACATTGCAATGTTACAAAGCGCGTTGAAAATCTGCAAAAGTTCCCCTTTTATACAAGAACAGGATTACACACACACACACAACAGACAATTTGTAAATAAAAAATGTATGGACATTTTAAAATATGAATACGTTCTACCGACAAAATCGACAGAACACAACTGAAATATACATTATATACCCGATACGAGTAGTCGTGGGCATTAACATTATCGACGGTTGAGGTAGACAGTAACATTACGACTATATTATATATTATTGGCCATTATAAGCCAAAACAATCTGAGAAATCTAAGTACACCTCGTTGGTCTACTCATTAAATGCGTGTTTGCTGTGACTCATTCAGGGACCCTAAGTACTCTGAGACACCTTTGTGTTGTACACAGATAAACGCACCTGAACTCACTCTCTCTGTGATTAGTGGCGGGAGTCTCAGGTCCCAGGGACTTCCACCGCCACGACCTCCGCAGTCTGATGGAGTCGTGGCTATAGAGGGCACAGAGAGAGAGGAGCAGGTGGAGGAGCTGATTGTTGGCTGGAGGGTCTGTGAGTCCCCCGTGGGTCCCCTGAGCGGAACAGCTTCCTATAATACGCCGGTGGCTGCCTTGCAGGTTAACACGGTTGTGTGAATGAATGAAATGAATGAAAATGAATGAATGAATGGGTGAATGTGACTCGAATTGCAAAGCACACAGAGTGACCTCCGAGGTCCGAAGAAGCGGTCTGTATGAACACCAATCCGTTGCCGTTGGGTCAATACACACCTCTGTGGTCATCGCTGGCAGAACGTCGACGATGAAACGTTGAAACGACATGTCATCGTTTCTCACTTTTCAGGCGTCACGGAAATGAAACAAGATGTGACGGATGTCATGGCAACCTTCGCCATGACCGCCAACCACCCGACCGCTGACCGCTGACCACGGCTCATGGAAAAAACGGTCGCATTTTTCCAGCGGACGCACGGAAGAGTCGTGTGTTTGTCAGTGACACATCCACCACTTCTATTGATTATGATCTGAGTCTCTCTCTCTCTCTCTCTCTCTCTAGCTCTCGCTCTCTATCTCTCTCTCTCTCTCTCTCTCTCTCTTCTCTCTCTCTCTCTCTCTCTCTCTCTCTCTCTCTCTCTCTCTCGTCTCTCCTCTCTCTCTCTCTCTCTCTCTCTCTCTGGCTGCCATGGAACAGCAATGATGAAAGCTCTATCAGTAGACCCCGTAGACTCTATAGTGTGGCAGTAGCTCAGGAGGTATAAGAGCGGTTGTCTGGCAACAGGAAGGTTGCTGGTTCGATCCCCCGGGCTCCTCCTCCTCCTCCTAGCTAAGTGTGGAGGTTGTCCCTGAGCAAGGACACCACCCTAACCCTACCTGCTCCTCCTAGCTAAGTGTGGAGGTGTCCCTGAGCAAGACACCACCTACCCCCTACCTGCTCCCTCCTAGCTAAGTGTGGAGGTGTCCCTGAGCAAGGACGGCCACTAACCCTAACTGCTCCTGACGTGTTGGTCGTTACCTTGCATGGTTGACACCGCCTGTCGGTGTATGAATGGGTGAATGCGACGCTTCAACTGTCAAATGTTCTTCTTCTTTGTTGTTGGAAACACAGAGTGAACGGAGAGAGTTTCTTTTTTGTCGAACGCATGGAAATCGATTCGAGGGGAAAGAGAGAGGGGCCACATTTTTGGAACGTTTTTTCGTCCGCCTAATTTGAAGGCCGAGGATGTGGTCCGCTCTCGCTCCTCGCTCCTCGCTGTCGGCCACAGCCAAGGATGACAGAGGATAAGAAGTGCTTGGGAAATGCTCCATGTAGTCGAGGAGAAATATTATGGTGCGATCCTGAACACGGGCCAAGTCTCAGATGAGAGCCAGACCCCAGAAGAGCAGAAACAATATCCTGACCACGACAGACTCTGCCCTCAAACTTTATTAGTCTCTTTCTCCGTCTCTGTCTCTCTCACTCTGTCTATCCCCCCTCTCCACCCCTCGCTCTCTCTTTCTGTTCATCCCTCTCTCTCTCTCCTCTCTCTCTCTCTCTCTCTCTCTCTTCTCTCTCTCTCTCTCTCTCTCTCCTCTCTCGTTCTCTCTCTCTCTCTCTCTCTCTCTCTCTCTCTCTCTCTCTCTCTCTCTCTCTCTCCTCTCTCTCTCTCTCTCTCTCTCTCTCTCTCTCTCTCTCCCTCTCTCTCTCTCTCTCTCTCTCTCTCTCTCTCTCTCTCTCTCTCTCTCTCTCTCTCTCTCTCTCTCTCTCTCTCTCTCCCCATCTCTCTCTCCATCTCTCTCTCCCATCCCTCTCTCTCTCTCTCCATCCCTCCGTCTCCGTCTCTCCCTCCCTCCCTCCCTCTCCGTCTCTCTCTCTCCCTCACCCGCCCTCGTTCATGTCCCTCTGGGTGTGCGTCTCACGAACAATAAACCGCATTACAAGGCAAACCGACATATTACGCTGTTAACACACAGAGATGGGTCCATGTTGCTTTCCTCAAGGACATTCTTCCTCCGGCCGTCACTCCAGCCTGACAAGAGACAACCTGGCAGTAGCTTGTAGACGGTAATTAAGGAGTCTGTGGTGTCTATTAGCTGCAGGGATGTACTCTGAGGTTCTCTCACATCTCTCCTCTCTCGTGTGGTGGGTCTGCTTATAAGGTGGCCCTCCCGTTAAAGATCCCTGCAATGCATCGGGGAGATTGTAAAGGTGGTAAATGGATTGCATTTATAAATCGCTTGGATCCAAAGCGCTTCCAGGTTGCCTCACATTCACCCACTCATACACCGACGGGCGGGTGCCAACCAATGCAACGGTAACAACCAAACACGTCAGGAGCAGGTTAGGGTTAGGGTGGTTCTTGCTCAGGGACACCTCCATACTAGCTAGGAGGAGCAGTAGGGGTAAGGTGGTGTCTGCTCAGGACACCTCCACACTAGCTAGGGAGGAGCAGGTAGGGTTAGGTGGTGTCTTGTCAGGACACCTTCCACAAACTTAGCTAGGAGGAGGGGGAGGAGCCCGGGGAATCAAACCAGCGGACCTTCCTGGTGCTCTCCATCAACCCTAATGTCCCTCCACACCATAGGGAACAAACAGCCTCCTCTCTCCTCGTCTCCCTCCTCTCCTCTCCTCTCCTCTCCTCCTCACTCACACATTCCTTCAGGTAGATTCTGGTCCACCGTGAACACACAGTGAACCTCCAACCAAAACAGCCAATCTTCGCTACGACGAGCACCGTTCATTATCTCCCGCTTTAATAATGAATCTATTTGCGTGTGTGTGTGTGTGTGTGTGCGTTTGCGTGTGTGTGTGTGTGTGTGTGCGTGTGTGTGTGTGTGTGTGTGTTTAATTAGTTCACACACAGCTCTCTGGCTATTCAACTCCAATTCCATCTCAACAATGTCGTTACACGCCTGCTAATAGCGAAGGCCTCTTTTATAAATGTTGATTCATTACAAGCATATAATACCGAATAAAATCCTGAAAAAATGTCTGCGTTTAATGTCTGTGTGCACTCTAATAAACGACACAACAACAACAACAACAACAACAACAACAACAACAGAGTCATCACCCTGTCCTACCGGGGGGGGACGTTCGGTGAACTTTTCTTCGCGTGGGCCCCCTGCTGGCCGCCGCGCCGAACTCCAGGCCAAACAGATAAATTATGCAGGGCCGCCATATGTTGGGTTGAATATTGAGAAGAGCCAGTCATTATGGGATGTCTGAGTCACGCCAATAAAACACCCGACGCATCACGCAGCTGCCTGCCGGCGACACGCGGCGTTAAAAACAGAGCGAGTGGCAAACGATGAGAGAAACACTGCCTTTCCTTTCAGACTCAAATCCACAATATGTTCAACACACAACGTTTTTTTTATCGCTTGCCGACTCGGAGTGAACTTCCAGGTACAATTAATTCACTGACCGGCGCCGTTCCGTAAAAAAGGGAACATACCTGGTGTGAGCGTTAATTAGCCATCGCAAGCCATTCCGTGTGACTACCGTCTCGTTGACATCACAAGTGGGAATGTCCACCGAGATGTACGGTTACGAGATCGGTCTACCGGCCGACCCAGTGGACTGTCCTGTGCCGACAGGTAAACCGATCTAGTCAGCGTACATCTCGGTGGACATTTCCCACAGCATAACAGCGCGGTGACGGAACCGAGCTGTTCCCTGACAACCGATGACACGAACCCTGCGACGCGGAAGCGGAAGCGGAAGCATCCGATTGGTCGGCTGACTTCGCTCTTTCACCTTCCGTCCCCCCCCCCGCCGCTGGCCGAGACACAATTACGTGTGTGTGTGTGTGTGTGTGTGTGTGTGTTGTGTGTTGTGACCGCTTCGCTTGCTCATATCACAGCCGGCGAGGTGAGGGGTGTGGAAGACAAGCTCAAGAAAAAACAGCAGAGGAAAAAAAAAACCTTTTGTTGTTGTTGTTGTTGTGGTTGTTCGGTTTGAAGAGAACCCGCGTCGGCGCTGGGGTTCCGGGAACATAACGAGAGCTCCCGGGTGTCGGTGCCGACAGGCGGCCGTGACACGTCCGGTCGCTTTGTTTCCGTGAAAAGGTCAGCGCCGCCTCGAGACCCCGGGAATCTTAAAAAAAAAAAAGACGACGGGAGGAACACAATGAGGAAGGAGGCTTGGCGGGTGCACAAGCTTGAGAATCGGCCGCAATGAGACGTCTCGTTATTGTATGTTTGCCGCGCCACGGGATTCGTGTTGAGGTGTGCCGAGGCGTTGGAGGAGCGTCCAATTGACTGAAAGTAAATGTCAAAAGTAGAATACAACGCCGTGAGCTCGTGTCCATCACAGCTGGGTGAGCAACACGGTCATGTCGGGCGGCAGCAGCTCAGGAGGTAAGAGCCGTTGTCTGGCAACAGGAAGGTTTGCCTGGTTCGAATCCCTGGGCTCCTCCCCCCTAGCTGGAAGTTGGAGGGTGTCCCTGAGCAAGACACCACCTAACCCTACCTGCTCCTGACGTGTTGGTTGTTACCTTGCATGGTTGACACCGCCGTCGGTGTATGAATGGGTGAATGTGAGGCAACACTGTAAAAACTGTAAAGTTCTTAGATGTTGGTAATGCACTCATAATGGCACGTCTGCTCTCATCCCAGCTATTATGCAGGCTGCCTAGCAATTATGAAACTCGTTCTATTATCCTTGCAATTATGAATGCTTGAAACCTGCTCTATTCTTATCTTTATGTACCACAGTGATATATTTCTGTCTCTCCTTCAACAAATGTACTCTTGGTAAGTTGTTTTGGATGAAAGCATCCTAAATGTAAATGTCAATGTAAGACGAATCCTGCATTGACCACTCGGCTCTCGGACATGAGGACGAGAAACACATGACTTATAATAAGATAATCTGATCCACACTGATCGACAGGCAAGCACCTTGCTCAGTGATCCAGAACATTGCCCCCCTTGACCTCTGGGGGGCGGGAGTCAAGCCCCCGTCGCTTCATCACCCGCTGCACTGCACACACGGGGTTACGGCCCCCCCGCATTCTGAAGACACGGCCGATCGATCATTCATTTAGCCGTCCAACAGACGCACACGACGAAATGTCCATTTCATCGCCGCCAAACGCCCTTGGCAACCCTCCTCGCCGCTAATGAGTCCGCCTCTCAGCTCTGCCAAAACACCATTAGATCGGCCATTAGCTTAGCTTCCATACACACCGAGACACACACACGCTGGACCAAACTCCGATGCCGTCCACTTTGAGAGCCCCTAATGGACCCTCGCACCTGCTTGGCTTGGTTCTAGGATTCAGTGACCAGTGAACCAGAGTTTTTAACCCTTCAAGATCCATAGGTTGTGGGGAAGTAGGCTGGCTAAATCCTGCTTCAATATACAGAGTGAATCAAACTAATGGGGGTGTAGAGGGAGAGCTGGTCCCTCACCCCGGATTTAAAACATCCTCACGCTGGCCAGTATGGTGTTGGGAGATTATGGGGGTTCCACTCCCAAGGGGAAAGATACTGGGTTTAAGCCTCCGTGTCTGCAGTATACTTACCTGTAGGCATCCTTGAGCAAGATGGTCTAATCCCCTTTCTGTACCCCACAAAACCTGCATCTGTATTCACTGTCCAACCCCTACCTGCTCCTTAAAGGAGACATTATTATACCACCAGGTGTGAGCGTGATTTGCCCTTCCAAGCGGTTTCAAAAACGGGCTTCATCTCCGGTTTCTGACATCACAAGTGGGAGCGTGTCCACCTGGAAGTATGCTGGATAGATCAGCCTGGACTGTGGCAACTGGGAGGCTGATCTATCCACCATACCTCTGGGTGGACACACTCCCACTTGTGAGATTCTGAAAATTCACTGTCTAACCCCAAGCTGGTATCTCTGGCAGTCGACCCGGCAACACAACCGCCTCAGTGGCTTTTGCTGCTGGGCTCCTCCTCCCCCGACGACCTTACAAGGACACGGGTAGAAGTTGTCACAAACAAACCCTGTTTATTGGGGAGTGGCTAAGTGTTCCAGGCAGCGCAGATTCGCCAACGCAGTAGGTGTGCAGCCTCAGCCCCAGACCCAGACTC
>PIJE02003328.1:38125-42335 GCA_002895965.2 Coryphaenoides rupestris | reverse complement strand
TCTATGGTCCTGACTATGGCTATAAACCGCACGACGAATCCCACAGTCGATAAAACTGGATTTTTGCCGCACTTAACATCGTCCCTGTTATTTCAATAGCAGGATGAACATGAACCCAAACGCATTGTAAAGGCTTCTGCACACTCACACTCCAGGCAAGCTAAAGCTGTGTGCGATTATGGAAGTTGTGTTGTGTTTCATTCCATCTCCTACTGTGCGAGTAAATCGTCTGCAATGTAAAGCCAACATTCACGATTTACGTGCTCACACCGTACGGTCCGATCGTCAAGCCACGACCTGAGTGCTCACACTGCAGGGAAATAAAACGGCCCGTCGGACCCTGTCCCCACTCTGGCTATTGACAATTGTCAATACAGATTCATTTAAAGGTACTGTAAGTAAGAATCAGTGCATTCTGAGCTCCGTGGGTTGAGACAATAACAATCAGAAACTAATGTTAGTTCTAGCAGGTTGTAGCAGGTTGTCTTATATTTGAGTCGGGTCGGATTTCATGGGAAAAAGGAACGAAGTGACATGTAAGCGTGGATAATTAGAAAATATATATATTTCATAGCTTTTTAAAATGTGTACAAGGTTTAATTATGATTAGAACTAACTATTATTAGTTTCTGATTGGTATTGTCTCAAGCCTCGGAGCTCAGAATGCACTGATTCTTACATATAGGAGGCTATATACTCGTTCATATCGCAGTGAGAAAAAAGGCGCTGGTCTTGGGGATTCGACTGGTGGCCGTGGATCGGTCCTCGCTCCCGCCTGTACACTGCGTGGCAAACAAACGCTGTGATGAAAGTTTGTGATGAAAATTCGGTCCAAATTCGACTCAAAACCGGGTCAGAAACGCGCTCAAAGCGTACGGCGTGCGGACGGCTTAAGAGGGCCGAGCGCTTGTAATCTCCGGGGATCTCGAGGCAGTGTGAGATGTCTGAGTGTGTAACACGCTACACGCCTTCTCTCCTTACACGCATACATCGCCGTCATGGGATTACATGGGATTACGCTCTTCTTTGTGGGTTGTGCGCTCCGCTAGGTCCTCTGTGCTCTGGTTAGCGTTCGTTCGCGGCTGCTGTGTGCCGTTAGCCGCCGAGCATCTCGAAGCTCCCCAGAGGCTCTCAGTTAAAGATACGGGAGAGAGGACAGCGGCGTTTGTATGGTACGTCATCCATTAGCATGAGGCCAGGGCTCGGCGCGGCCAGTAATGATGACATGGTGCTCAGGGTCGACCCCGGAGGAGGAAGAGGAGGAGGAGGAGGAGGAGGAGGAGCCGCACCAGGCGGGAACTCGCATCGCCGCCGCCCCCCTCGATCCGATCCGATCGCACGCTTAAACGCCGACAGGCTGAGGAGAAACGTTGCTGCTGCTGCGGCTGCTGCTGCTGCTGCTGCTGCTCTACACACAGAGATTTACACCCTGATGATATCAGAGGAGCCCGTCTTAGAGAAGGATAGAGTGAGCAAGAGAGAGACAGAGAGAGAGACAGAGAGAGAGAGAGAGAGAGAGAGAGAGAAAGAGTTAAAGAGGGAGTGAGAAAGGGAGAGGGGTGTGAGAGAGAGAGAGAGAGAAAGAGAGAGAGAGAGGGATGGAGAGAGAGCGACAGCGTGAGAGATGGAGAAATAGTTGAGGAGGGAGTACGAAGAAAGAGACAGGGAGATGGTGAGAGAGAGGGCGAGAGACAGAGGAAGGGAGAGAGCGAGAAAGACGGAGAGGAAGCGTGAGAGAGAGAGAGGGGGAGACAGAGAGAGAAAGAGAGAGAGCGAGAGAGAGCGAGAGAGAGAGAGAGAGAGAGAGAGAGAGAGAGAGAGAGAGAGAGAGAGAGAGAGAGAGGCAGAACACGGACAGTGTTCAGCAACTCACACAAGAAGGGCGGGCTAGACAGCCGACTGCGAGATACGGAGACATCAGCTGATGAATGGATGGACGATCGAGGGAAGGCAATAAAGAAGAGAAGGAGGAGAGGAAGACGAGGGAGACGAGGAGAAGGAAGACGAGGGAGACCGAGGAGGCGCTGCAGGAATCCACCAACTCGGAGAGGAAAGTTGGACTCTGTTCCTGTCGCCTCCTACTCCTTAACCCTCTACTCCTAACCCTCCAACTCTCTAACTCTCATCAAGTCCCAGAGTTAAGAGGACACTAGTGGCCAACAACGGTCTCCTCTCGGATCGCAGGGCGGAAAAAGTCCCCGACTGTAATGAGGCATTTAAATCTAAAGCTCGTTCCTCTACATCACTCGTCCTGCCAGCCAGCCCCCCGCCGAGGGAAGAAGGTTTTATAGAGTGCCGTCAATCCACGTAGAAAAAGGCTGTACAGATTGTTCTCGTACGGCACGTGTTCTCGTAATCACACGGTCATTGAAAAAGATCTAAAGTTGCGTGCAAATGAGTGACGACTTCAACAATACGCTCGCGTGTTTATTATATTGACTGTGTAACTTCCTGCATTCTGATTGGCTCGCGCGCCGCCGGGGAGATCGGAGCTTATGCAGACCGGACCGGTCCGTGCGTTTCCGTATCCGGACCGGAAACTCTCACTTTGTTGTTGTTTTAGTTTGTTTTAGTTAATATAAAACACTTATTAACCTCCCTTGCTCGGTTAATAAATAGTTAATATAGCAGCCACAACTAACGAACTAACTGTAACCCGGTGGTAATAAACACGTACAGCCCAGACGAATCACACAGAAATAACGTCTTCTCTTCTGTCGACGAGCGAATTTTCTCTGTGCCCAAGCGAGCCCAAAGTATGAAAAATATTCTCACTTGAAAAATCTTGAAAGATGAAATCATCTCAGCAACTGGTGTGTGTGTGGTACCGTGACAAAACAACGCAAAACGGCACATTCCCAGCGCCGACGTCATCGTGACAGCTCCTCGCTAGCCTCGGATAACAGCATTTGCTGTCGGGACACGCTGACCGATTGGCCGGTGGCCGAGTTGGCCCGGCCGTCGGCCCCGTTGTGTTTCAATTTGCAGTCGGGCTGACCTCGCCCCCTGCAGGGCTGGCAGAGTGGGTCACCCACCTTGCACCTCATTTTTTTTTACCTATAAAATGCCGAATGGATTAGCAGCATCCGACCACGAAGGACCTTATTGTTCCCTATTGTCCTTCTCGGCCCCTCCGCTCTTCGGGGGATGCTGGCCTTCTGTCAAATCCATCGGTGAGACAAGAGAAATCAGCAGGAAACAGGAAGCCTTCTCTTACCGAGAGTGCTATCTGTGGAGCAGTAGCTCAGGAGGTAACAGCGTTTGTCTGGCAACAGGAAGGTCGCTGGTTCGATCCCCGGGCTCCTCCCCCTCCTAGCTAAGTGTCGAGGTGTCCCTGAGCAAGACGCCACCTAACCCTACCTGCTCCTGACGTGTTGGTTGTTACCTTGCATGACTTTTGGTGGCTTCTTGGGACTACACTCACTGGACCTATAGCATTATAATGAAAGCCAGAAGTTCAACGTATGCATTGGACCATAGGGATAGGCTTCCTCATGCCGTCCTCTGGTCGCCCATCTCTTACACTTCTGTGATTGCATTGGGACCAAACGCTCCCCTGGCTTCCCTCTTCATGTCCACCTTTCGACCGCCGCGTTCTATACGACTCATATCACCCGCTAATGACGGACGCCCGTCCCTTCTCGAGCGGGGTTGGCCATGAAGCCGTGTTGTGAAGCACCCAGGCTCATTATTATTTATGCATTCATTAGTCGGTGTTTGATTTGATTCAAGGCTTTTATTTGTGTGTGTGCCTTGTTTGGATTCATATTTACATTTAGTGCATTTGACACTTTTGACGCTTTTATCCAAAGCGACTTACAAAGAGTGGTTGAAGGAGACAGCAATATATCACTGTGGTACATAAAGATATGAATTGAGCAGGTTTCAAGCATTCATAGTTACAAGGTTAATAGAACGAGTTTCATAATTGCTAGGTTGTCTGCATAATAGCTGAGATAAGAGTGTATTACCAACATCTAAGAACATACAATATGCTCAACAATGCTAAGTACTATTAATAATGCCAAGACAGACACACAAGTTAGTGGTGTGTGGGGGGTCTGAACAGGTCGGTCTTGAGTCTCTCGCGGATATATAATCACCATTGTTGATTTGCCCCTTTATGCTATGTTCTCTAACACCGCCACGTATTATATAACGATACCAATCTATATGTGGAGCCCGTCGGTGCGTTCTACTCCCTGGTGCG
>PIJE02003328.1:25625-33125 GCA_002895965.2 Coryphaenoides rupestris | reverse complement strand
AGCCGCCATCGGAACCCTCTGAAGCGAGCGACGGGCGGAGAGATGAACTGAGATGAGGCGGAGCAAGAGTGCTCTCTAATTGAAGTGTTTGAAGGAGAGGGGAGACTTGGTTTCTCTTTAAAGACATGTATATACAGTATATATATATTTATACTGGATGTTTGTGGGCCAAATAATCATTTGAATTGATGCGTCAGCACGTTAATGGCACAAACTGGCACACGCTTCTAAGCAGCCCACTTTAATGGCACAAACAGCGCTTGCTTGGGCGTGGGAGAGAGCGTAGCAGAGCAGAGGTGAGCGCAAGTCAGGCAAACCAGGCAGGCAGGCAGGCAGGCAGACAAGCAGACGTCCATCCAGACGAGCAGATCGGTCTGCGGGGCAGCGAGGGCTGAGCGAGACGCCGGAGGGACGGAGAGGTTCGCGAGTGTTTTGATCCGGCTTTACTGGTGCGTATCCAAAATGGATCTCCCGACCCTTCCCGGCACGCAGGCTGTGAGTCGTCAGGAGGGCCTCCGGGGGCGGGAAGCCATCGTGGCAGACTGTGATCGCGTCCTGAGGAACAAGAATCAGATTAATATTGGATGATAGCTGCTAATAATAGATGAGCAAATTGAAGACAGATGCACACACACACACACACACACACACACACACACACACACACACACACACACACACATACATACACACACACACACACACACACACACACACACACACACACATGCACACACACACGCACACATGCACATGCATAAGTTAAAAGGGCTACCTGACATATGTATGCAAATGAGAGGAGCTGCTGTTCCGTGTCAGACTGTTGGTTTTATAGTTGAGAGGGGAAATAGATTTGGGAAATTGGAAATCTTTGGATTATACAGCACACACGCACACACACACACACACACACACACACACACACACACACACACACACGCACACACACACACACACACACACTCACACACGCACACACAGCTTACACCTCCCTCAGACACCTGAGGTGAAGCCCGGCATATTCAAATTTCAGTCAGGCTTTAGTGCTTTCCCAAATAACAGGGTTTTTGTTTTTTTTGCCTGAATCTCATTTTGCCCCTTGCATGGACTTTTGGTGGCTTTTTGGGACTACACTCACTGGACCTATAGCATTATAATGAAAGCCAGAAGTTCAACGTATGCATTGGACCATAGGGATAGGCTTCCTCATGCCGTCCTCTGGTCGCCCATCTCTTACACTTCTGTGATTGCATTGGGACCAAACGCTCCCCTGGCTTCCCTCTTCATGTCCACCTTTCGACCGCCGCGTTCTATACGACTCATATCACCCGCTAATGACGGACGCCCGTCCCTTCTCGGGCGGGGTTGGCCATGAAGCTGTGTTGTGAAGCACCCAGGCTCATTATTATTTATGCATTCATTAGTCGGTGTTTGATTTGATTCAAGGCTTTTATTTGTGTGTGTGCCTTGTTTGGATTCATATTTACATTTAGTGCATTTGACACTTTTGACGCTTTTATCCAAAGCGACTTACAAAGAGTACATTGGTTGAAGGAGAGACAGCAATATATCACTGTGGTACATAAAGATAAGAATAGAGCAGGTTTCAAGCATTCATAGATGCAAGGTTAATAGAATGAGTTTCATAATTGCTAGGTTGCCTGCTGGGATAAGAGCAGACGTGCCGTTCTGAGTGCATTACCAACATCTAAGAACATACAATATGCTGAACAATGCTAAGTACTATTAATAATGCCAAGACGTACACACAAGTTAGTGGTGTGTGGGGGGTCTGAACAGGTCGGTCTTGAGTCTCTCGCGGATATATAATCACCATTGTTGATTTGCCCCTTTATGCTATGTTCTCTAACACCGCCACGTATTATATAACGATACCAATCTATATGTGGAGCCCGTCGGTGCGTTCTACTCCCTGGTGCGCTGGTTCAATGTCGAGGGCTCGGGGGTTAGAAGGGCGGCAGTCCCCGCTGAGCGAGGTTCTCTGGAGCTCTTTGAGACTCTGATGTATAATTTAACTTGACTTGACAGCCTCCAAGTTTTGCTCTCCTCCAAGTTATCATCAAAGTCATTATGGCCGCGATACACGATAATTATCGTACCACCTTTGTTTGCCGTACATTGAATTATAATTATAACACGAGTATAATTGTGTCTCAACCAATGCAAGGATATGTTTTGCTCTTAACTACACGTGCCTGCGTTCACATGGCGTGCTTGGAGTCACTTTGGGTTCATTCTTATTGCACGCAGGCAAAGGGAATACATACTCGACAACTGGTGAACAAACAGGGAGACACATTTACATACGATACGCCGCGGTGGGCAATTAGCGATGCAATATTGTGAAAGATTGGGCCCTGTGGTGGCAGCACAGTGGAAGAGAGACTTAAAGACAACCAAACGTGACGCTGATGGCGTCGCCATTACACCGTGGGATCAGCATTTGCATACATTTCATAATTCAGACGATTTAAAGCAATAAGAGTTGACGACGGCCACTTTAATAAAACCAGATGACCAGAGAAGATGCAATCTAAACAAGATGTAGAGATAAAATATATTTTTTAAACGCTAAAATATCCCTAGTATCATGGGCAATACTGCTTCTCATTACTACTTCTCAATGCCGACTTTTTTATTCTTTACTGTTTTAGTTTTACTGTTTATTGCCAACTTGTTCTATCTTTGTCTTATTTACACCAAATAATTTTCGCCGTCTGAATATCATATCTCGTCGATATATTTTTAGATTTGACATTGCTTTGACATTTGTAAATCTGTAAGTTTAGTTTATTTTTATTATTCTGTTGATTTCCATATTGTTTTATTGTACTGCATTGCTATGCAACCTGGCACAAGAATTTCCTTCGGGATTAATAAAGTTCTATCTTATCTTATCTTATCTTATCTTAAAATAGACAGTTGATGCATGTGTATACACCCCTAAAACATAGGTACAGTGGAGTCGGATGTTTCCGTCCTCTATGCTTGTAGATGCGGGTTGAAAACACACATTAAGTCTTCCCTGGGGGCTCCCGATGTGCGCTGAGAGTCGCGAGACTAAAGACACCGTGGACCATTCATACCGCGGCGACGACTCCATTAGTATGCGCCGCAATCGAGCAGCGCGTGGAGCTGTTGTCTCTGTAAGGGAATTGGTGAATGAAAATGAATATTTATAGAAGCAAGGCGGGTTCTTCTTTGGGGGCAAAATACAGTCCAGTCGACGACTTTAATGACAGACTGTGCGCAGGTCCTCTACGACTACATGTGCTAATAATGTTGCCTCTGTGTACCACAGGATCTGTATATTATATACCGACTGTGGTCCTTCAGCAAGGATGTGTGTGTGTTGTGTGTGTGTGTGTGTGTGTGTGTGTGTGTGTGTGTGTGTGTGTGTGTGTGTGTGATGTGTGTGTGTGTGTGTGTGTGTGTGTGTGTGTGTGTGTGTGTGTGTGTGTGTGTGTGTGTGATGCTGTGTGTGTGTGTGTGTGTGTTGTGTGTGTGTGTTGTGCTCTGTGTGTGTGTGTGTGTGTGTGTGTGTGTGTGTGTGGTGTGTGTGTGTGTGTGTGTGTGTGTGTGGGGGGGTGTGTGTGTGTGTGTGTGTGTGTGTGTGTGTGTGTGTGTGTGTGTGTGTGTGTGTGTGTGTGTGTGTGTGTGTGTCTGTCATTAAAGTCGTCGACTGGACTGTACTTGTGTCCAGCGTGCCGAGTGATGAATCGGCTGCCATCTCGCCGTACTGCAGTACTGGAGTTTGCCGCAGCCCCAGCTCACCTCGCTCGCCGCGTTTTCACGGAAATCCTCCAAACTCTTTTCCTTCCAGTTTTCTCACCGTTATTAGATTTATTATCATTGTTATCGCTGTACGCTCCCGTTGAGGGCAACCCACCCACGTCAACAAACCTACACAAACTCGGCAATTCTCATTCTCGCTAGCGTCTCTCTCAACGAGGATAGCGAGGCACTCGGCACTCTGTCATTCTCAAAAGGCGGGGCGGCGAGGACTCACGGCGCCCATCTTGGCGTTTTTTGACCAATAGTTTATTTAACGTCGTTTCAAATGATGCACGCCAGAACCGCGATGGAAGTGCCCAGGAAGGATGTAACTGCCGATTTGCCCGTGGTTCACCCATTCATCAAACTGCACGCTGTGTTTGTGTGCGGTGCACGTGTGTATTTGTGTGCGTGTGTGTGTTTGTGTGCGGTGCACGTGTGTATGTGTGTGTGTGTGCACGCGCGTGTGCTCGTGCTCGCGGCTGATGTCCGTTCATCCATCAAACTAAGCAGCATTTGGGAAAGTTGTGTGTCCCATCAATTATTCCCCGCGGCATATTCATTATTGATGGCCGCTACTGTGAAAGTAAGACACCAAGGCACTGACAAGGCACTGAGCTCAGTGAAGATTTGGGGCTGCTGTGGTTTTTTTGGGGGAAGGGGGGGTTTTGTTGTGGGCGGGGGGGGCGTGGTGTGGGGTGTATGTATTGAGTCTTAAGACTTCCTGGTCTGGAGTCATCCAGGGTGACATCCAAGGTCGTGACCTTCGGAGGAGAGGAGTGGCTGGGCTAGAAGATCAGGTTACTGCAGCTTCATCACTGCTGATCCGGAGACACATTGTGCCAAACTCCCGGCTGATCAACTTGCAAATTCGGGACGGGATAGTTCCCCGACTCTCTCTCTCTCTCTCTCTCTCTCTCTCTCTTTCTCATTTCCTCTCTGTCTGCCAATACGTCTCGATGTGTACTTTGGCTTTGCCAGCAAAGGTCAGTCCATCCTCACCGAAATCATGTATAAACTGTGGAAACACGGCCCTCACCCTTTCACCCGTGCTTAAGCGGCCCGTGTGCTGCGACACCGTGCTCTACCTCGCGCCTGCCGTGTATCCCCGTCCGCTGCCAAGCTCGCAATGTCACGGGCGTGCGGTCCAGCAAGCGGCCGTGCGGCGACACTTGGCCGAGGCGATCCGTGAGCGGCAGCTTGCCGGCCGATACCGGGCGCCCCCCGGCTCCCGGGTAAACGTGTAATATAACCGGCGCTCTGCTTGTTAACCGCTCCACCACATATGACAGACCGGTGATCGGGCCGCACCATCGACCCCCGGGAGCCACGTAGCAGCCTGCTGCAGTGCCGCGATATGCCCGCCTCGCCGAGCCACGTCATAATAATAAAAACAACGACATCGCCGTGATTTGCGATTTGATTTTATAGCCGTCACTCGTGATTTGAGGGGCAATTTCCGACGAACGCCACCCCTCAGGGGAATACGTACGCGGGTTTGATTTGTTTCCGTGCACAGGTGGTGTGGGAAGATTTTTACTATGCTTGTCATGTCTAATTATCTGTGTCTGGGTCTGTCTGTTCCTCGTGACGGTTTCCAAGGTGAGAGATCAGAGGTTTTAAAGTTTTTGGGCGAACACAATGCGACGCGAGAGCACAGCGACCACATTGGAACATCTGAAAAGCCATGAGAGCTAATATACGGAGCTAATGGAAATTGGATTGCAACGTGTCAATGAAAAAATACCACTGGGGTTGAGATAGTGGCAATAAGCAGTCAAAGCAGGTGAATGAGTCTGGGGAAGAGGAGGGCAGAGGAGGCGGAGGGCAGGGGAGCCAACACTTCTCTCTCCGGTATTGTGAATTTGGACTGCGGCACCCATTTTGAACGCTCAGTCCCCATTGTTCTATGCGTTCTATCACATTTAAGTGGCGTCGGGTTATAGACGCTTTCCTCGCGAGGAAGACGAGGGAGAGACTAGCTCCCCCTACTGCCCGAATGAGGCGCTGCCTGAACACCGCGATCCGGGAGGGCCCCCGGAGAAGAAGCCACCGCTGCTCCTGTGCCTCGGGAGAAGCCAAGCGTGGCTTTGTCATCTGTTACGGATGTCCTTTGGGCACCTCGGGGTGTGTTCGACGGATCTACCTCGAAAGAGATCTTGGAGACAGAAACACAATTGAGGTATTCTGTCTCCAGGCAGTCCTGGGAACACCCAGGGCTCGCCAGGAGGAGGCGGAGGAAAACAGATGTTGCTCATTGGGAGAGCGGCTTTTTGGATGGATTGAGGGATTTCTGTTTGCAAAGGTCTAACTGGCAGGAAAAGGTGTGTTTTTTGTACGGATTGCCTTCTTTGTCGACATAACTGTGGATCTCTTTGTTTGTTGCAGAAGTGCAGAAAGCCGTCATATGTGTATGGTGGTGAGGGTTAACATACATATACTGTATATATATATACGACCAATACTGTATACCCTGTAGACAGGGAATACAACAATGAATATTTGAGAATATATGTTCACTTCAACCGGTGGGATAAAAGCACATTTCATCTCGAGAAGATGGGGAGATCCTTGCGTGTAGCACTGAAGGATATTACTGTTACTGGCAACCTGAGCTTTTTCATCAACACAAAAGACGGAACAAAAGGGGAGTAGTTGGTTATCAATCCTCGTCCTCTGAGGGAAGCGCTCGGCTGGTCCACTTTGCAGTGAAACGTATCTTCCGGGCGTCAGCGGTCGCTTCCTCAGCGTCAACATCCCTCCGCGACACCGATTGACTCTCCTTGTTGACTCATTCGTCACCTTGTTGTTTTTGCTGTTGTTCTATCCTTTGCACAAATAAAGGTTATATTTCTACTCATGTCTCTCAGTTGGGTGGGGAGTGATTTAGAGTCGTGAAGGTGACCCCTCCTCTGCCCTTCGTTGACCTTGAATGGCATATCTCACCACAGCCGTCGGTGAGATATGCCATTCAAGAAGCAATGGGTTGTGGGTAATAAGGCTCCAAGCAAAATGTCAAACAACAACAACAACAACACAAGAGCAATGGGACATTTAGTCATAATTGCTGTCTTGCTCGCCTTTCTTCCTCCGGCCCAGACACTTCCCAGCTGCCACCCGTGACCCATGGGTGCCCCGTGGTGAATGGCGTGCCAAAATGACTCGTGTCTCCAGTCTTTGGGTAAAACCCCAACATCTTGGGACGCCATATTGGTTTTCCCCGTGTTGTAATGTTTCACTAAACTACTTAAAAAGCTTAAATTACCCCCAAATCTCTGTACTAGTTTCAAGACCCGTGCTGCATTACATAGGAATGCGAATGCATCAGTAAAAAACAACCCACGTGCACAATGTAGCTCCACCGCCTCCCCCCAAACCCTCGCCTCCCCCCAAACCCTCTCCTCCCCCAAACCCTCTCCCTCCGCTGCTTTGTCTGCTCACGTCTCGTCTGCGGCGTGCCACCGGCCATGTCTTGCCCCATGCGGCCGGCCGTGTCACAGGTGATCCATCACCACAGGTGGAGCCTTATTATTGGCTGAGGCCCGCGCCGGTCCTGGCGAATCAGCAGTAAATGCCAGCTCTCAGCGGAGTATTCTGATTGGTTCTGACAGCCGCAGCGGGCCCTATGCCAGCTTATAGCCCCCCGGACCCCCCCCTGAAACCAACCAGGTGTGGTGCGGGTACGTGTCGTGGCTTTGTTTGTCT
>PIJE02003328.1:13125-23125 GCA_002895965.2 Coryphaenoides rupestris | reverse complement strand
CTCAACAGTAGACGGATGGAAACCTCATGTTGGGAATCTGTTTCACTCCTCATCATAATATAACATAATATAACCAAATAACATTAATATAATACATCATGACAATTTCAAACACATTCCAGTGGATCTCCATCATGATTAGCCGTCTTTGGCAATGCCTTTCAAATTACGCAATCCTTTTATTTCTCCTCGTTCTTTTCCGTTTTCTAAAATATTCAACGATTCACGTAATCTGAGGAACATGTTTTGCGTGTTTCGCAAGACCCAGCGAACGGCCATTAATATTTGGTGCAATTTGACGCTAATTATTGTTTCAAACGTTGCTCGCGTGGAGTCCGCTGACGGGAACCCAGCCGCTCGTCACGATTAGTTTACGTGTTAATCGGGTGAAGGTCAACATCTGCAATAATCTCATCACATCAAGGATGTCATTAAAGATTCAAGTAAAGCCTTCCCCGAGTACTCGAGAGGAAACTTTACCCAGAAACATTTATAATATAACACGAAGCACAGGTAGTGTGTGAAGCAAGTTAGGGGTAAAGACATGAGACGGTTCTTACCTTTAGTGTGGAGACACAGGAGACATGGAACAGAAGCAAAGGGAAGACAGAGAGAGAGATGAGTGTTAAAACCAACACTGAATACTAAAATGAGTCAACAGAGAACACCGAAATAAACAATTATGAAACATCTCCGCTGACGCACGACGCGCCCATTTCACAAATGCAAAGTACACACTCATTGACGGGCACACAAAGTGATGGCGGTTGACAGTTTCGATGAACACTGCAATGAACACCGCTTCAATAATGCACAATATCCATTACACTAAGCAGCCGTCGTACGGTTTTACTTCGGACATGTCGAAGTGATTTTAACCGTGTACATTCATTTGCGTGCGGTCACGACTGTTCCCTTCCTAAAGAGTTTTCCAGATTGTTCTCCGGCGTCCGACGCGAACCGGACCCACTATGCATGCTAGTACAATAAATAAGGGGACATCCACAGTAGAACGACCATTACCACAACGGCCTAATTTATAACGGGGGGGGGCAATGTATGCCAGCTTCCTCCCTTAATAGGCAGTTCAGCTCAAACGGCTGTTATAGTGTTAATCAATCCCTCCGACCCCGTGTCTATTGAGGTGTCAAGGCGTTCTGGTGATTGGGTTAGATCGTGTGTGTGTGTGTGTGTGCTTCAGACGGCGGTGGTCACACACTGCAGAAAGTCACTTTTAAGCCGATGGTCTTTATGTGCATGTGTGTGTCCGTGTGGTCGTGTGTGCTCATAATGTGTAATCCGTACTTTCTATGCCGGTAGCAAAAGAAATATGTGTAGAAATGTTCCTGCTACGCTCGTCTGTATGGTAATTACCCTGTCCTGCGTTTCCATAAGGGACCGGTATATTTTATGACAAACAACGGCAAAAGATGGTCCAAGGGTCCAATAAAGAAATTCCTAATTAAAAAAACCAAAGAGAAAGATTTCCTTTGTCCTTGAAACATTATTGTATATTGTACTAACTATCGCAGCCCAAGACTATTCTTATCAATAACTATATACTTATTACTTAAGTGCCTCGCATTTAAAAATAGAAAACCCTTCCAGTCCATATATGATGTTGTGATCATGATCAATCAACACAAAGAAGCGTCCATGAAATTAATCTGGATGTATAGCGTTAGGTGTGTTATTATGGGGATAGTATATTATATATGAAGATCATACATCTTATGGAAATGGAATCCAGCTGGCAGAAGTGTCTTTAAATTGAGCGCACACAACACACACAATACTTGATCTATTTCATATTACCTGTATATATGTATATATTTCTATATTTTTTGCAGGGAAGCTTTTGCTCTTTTTTCTCATCTATACTCTACGCTTTGTGTTGGGAATTAAACATAAATATGTATATCAGGTGAGCGCTCCATTATTCATGCGGGGTGCCAAAGACACATCGACTAAAAGGGGCCAAGTGGGTGCCTACAGAAATATATATACTGTATGTACGTAACACCGACATACAACGTGTGTGTGTGCGTGTGCGTGTGTGTGTGCGCGTGCATGCGTGTGTGTGTATGTGTGTGTGTGTGTGTCCGTGTGTTTGTGTGTGTGGTTGTGTGGCGTTGTGTGTGTGTTGTGTGTGTGCGTGTGTGTGTTTGTGTGTGTGCGTGTGTGTGTGTTGTCGTGTTGTGTGTGTGCGTGTGTGCCGTGGTGGTATGTGTGTGTGTCCGTGTGTTGGTGTGTGTGTGTGTTGTGTGTCCGTGTGTTTGTGTGTTTGGTGTGTCGCTGTGTGTGTGTGTGTGTGTGTATGTGTCTCCGTGTGTTTGTGTGTGTGCGTGTGTGTTTGTGTGTGTGTGTGTCTGTGTGTGTGCGTGTGTGTGTGTGTGTGCGTAGGCCTAAACGCAGGCTGATGTGTGTGACTTTAACGTGGGTCTGCACGGCATGTACATTCCAGAACATAATGTATTCGTTGAGCGTGAGTGCATCTCTCCCGCGGCAGGCAGGCAGGCAGGCAGGCAGGCAGGCAGGCAGGCAGGCAGGTAAGGTAATCAGGCATCATGCCACACAGTGGATGGCGTGGTGGAATCAATTTGGCTTCCTGGAAAAATACTTTGGGAAAGGGAATCCATGGCAGGGAAACTGAGTTGATCAGGTATAGTATATATTATATCAGTATTATCTGGGGTGTGGTGCGGGTGGCTCAGGGAGGAAGAGAAGATTTGCAACTTTATTGGAGTAAAAGTAAAATCTGGCGTGATCATCACATTCCATCATCCGCCCTTCTTGACAGGAGGGAAATATTCGGGTATATTTGTTGTGTGGAAAGTATATGTGTGTATATGTGTGTGGTCTGGGTGTTGCCGTGGCGTGCAGTGCGAGTGTGTGTCTGTGAGTTGTGTGTGTGTAGTGTGTGCTGGTTGACCAGTACAAGTACAGTCTGTGTTGTGTGAGCCAATAGAATTCAGCACAAAATTTTTTTTTTCAAAACACACACACACCACACACACACACACCACACACACACATATCCCCCAACATTTCCTGCATACTCTCTTTTTATGTCAAACAACTAGACGAATTTCAAACACGTTGATGTTATTTTGGGTTCAATTGTCCTAATCTCCTGCTGTCATTCATTTCTATGCCAGACTACGCTCAGAGACACACGGACCACCTTAGGAATACAATAATGTGGAGTTCGCTGATTTACATTTATAAAATATAGCCAGCCTATAGAGTAGAACTTTAGAACTATATCAGTATAACTACTGTGTGTGTGTGTGTGTGTGTGTGTGTGTGGTGTGGTGTGTGTGTGTGTGTGTGTGTGTGTGTGACAGTGAGCGAGCGAGAGAGCGAGTGAGAGTGAGAGGCAATAGAGAGAGAGACAGAGTGAGAGAGAGCGAGAAAGACAGAGAGAGAGAGAGAGAGAGAGAGAGAGAGAGAGAGAGAGAGAGAGAGGGGGGTGGAGAGAGATAAGGGATGAACAGAGAGAGACAGAGGAGGCAGTAGATAAGTCTACTGTGGCTCGTTCCTCTCCACCCACAACAAAGGGCAGCAGTGAGTGACCGAGGGGCAGTAGGGGGGATATTAGCCCTGAGCGGGGGGACGAGGCAGCTCAGTAAGCCCCTTCGCTTATCAACGCTGACAGCAACAACGACTACTTTCTATTCCAGCCCACAGACAAAGCAAATGATGGAGAGAAGACCATGGTGGACTTTTTCTTTTATTGTGCAAAAATACAAAACTAAAACTAAAAACAGACATATAGTAAATTGATATATATACTGTACACACATACTGTAGATGTTCTTTTTTTCTACAGATTCAAGTTCACCAGCGGAGAGAAACAATTACAATATTGTAATAATTGTGATAAAATAATGAGATTTAACGAGTGTCTTCACATCCACACACACACACACACACACACACACACACACACACACACACACACACACACACACACACACACACACACACACACACACACACACACACAAACACAAACACACACATATATAGTATATATAGTATATTGCTAAAGGAGCTGACTGGTCTTTGCTTCCAGCAGACACACAAACAGAGGAGGAGGTATGAGAGCTATCATGCTGAATGCCAGATCAGACGAGAGTGCGGTTATTGATCGATCAGAGTTTGACCCCAGATGTACAGTTAAGATGAAAGAGCTCAGAGAATCGATGCAGCGCGGTGGACGGAGCAAACTGGGATGTAACCATTTATTCCTCGCACACACACACACACACACATACACACACACACACGCACACACACACACACAGGCAGACACACACACACACACAGGCACACACACACACAATCATGGGTGCACACACACACGCACACACACACACACACACAGGCACACACACACTGACAAGTACACACACACACACACACACACGCACAGGCACACGGGCACACACACACAGGCACAGACACTCACACAGACACACACACACACACACATGCAGGCAGGCACACACACACACACACACGGGCACACACATACAGGCACACACATACACACACAGGCACATACACACTGTCAAGTACACACACACAAACACACACTGTCAAGCACACACACACACACACACACACACACACTGTCAAGCACACACACACACACACACACACACACACTGTCAAGCACACACACACACACACACACACACACACACACACACACACACACACACACACACACACACACACACACACACACACACACACACACACACACACACACACACACACACACACACGCTGCCAAGGATAGCCACAGTTCATGATGGAAGTGAAGCTATCAGGGGAAAAGTGAAGGATCTTGTCTAATATGTAATAGTGTGTCATCAGTCATCTCTTATTTATACATATTCATAAATACACTAAATATACTGTATAGACGGTACATTCCTGGAAATAGAAGCAATCCAAATGTGTTGGTTGTGTGCGTCTGGCACAAACACGGACAAGGTCCCAAATCAATTAGCCTCGACGGCAGACTCCACAGGCTACCGCCGACCGTCTGCGGGGACGGTCTCCTTAAGGCAACGCTCAGGGAACGCAGAGGAACTCGCGCGTTGGCTGGAACCCGGAGTTAACACATTTAGACGTTTAAGACATTTGCCAACAACTCGGTCGCAAAAACAAACGCTGTCCTATCAACGCAAAACATTTGACAAAAGTAATTAACGAGTAACACAATTAGACCTGACTATCCGTCACGGTTTTGCCGCTACCGCTGCTGCCGGTGAGCGGACGGCACTGAAGTCGACGGCTTTGATTATCAACGGCCCTTATTCAGTTATTTCCGGGACCTCTGAGGGCATTAGTTCATTCGACTGAAATTGTTCAAAGGTGAAACGTGGGTTCTTTGGGAGGGGGAACGTGGCCGTGTATTGAGCGGTTGGGCAAAGGACCTGTGGCATTTGGAGGGAACCTGTTGAACACCACGTGGTTCAACGGGAGTTCAACCTGCGGAATGAGTTGCCTGCGTTCCAAACATCCCCCTCAGGCCACCATCTCAGGCCACCATCTCAGGCCACCATCTCCGGGCCCACGAAGGAGCCAATGAGCAACGAGTCGATCAGCATCTCGTGACTCGTTTTTATGGAAGTGTGGCAATTTTTTACTGGACTAAAAAGGCATCCAAACCCTTTAGTTCCACACTAGTCTCAAACACAGTGAGTGCAGTAAGCGGCAAAATATGGTACTGAAGATAGTTGACGCAATTGGCCCCGAATAATTTTTCTTTCCTTTCCATTTCGTGTTTCAACAAAGGCCATTTTCTACCTTTCCAATTTTATATTGGTAACCATTCTCGTCCAAGCCCACATTAGGGAGAAGTAAATGAACATGTGTGAATTGGCATAGTTAAACACTGCCAGGGGCAGGCGTTGGGGAAAACAAGACGTTGTTTTTCTCTCTTCCTCTTCCAGACTCCATCTCGCTGCAAGTCACACTTTAGCAGTGAAAGTCATTAACAGAAATCGTTCTTTTTTTCCCCCCCACGCCCGCCCGCGTTCAATCATCTAATCCCCCAAAGCAACAAGTGGTTAACTTCCTGATTGTTACCTTGAAGGATAAGACAGCGTCTCTGGCACATACTAATAATCTCGAGAGATAGAGATACGGAAAGATGAGAGAAGGCTGAGACGGAAAACTATATGCAGTACACACGCATACTGCGTATATGTTACATACAAAACTAAATGATATACTTGATCACTCTGTATACTCGCTTTGTATGTTAAAGGTTGCTGTCGGCGGACTTAAGACTTAAAAGCTATTATTTGAGTGGAACCCCTGAGAAATTCACGTCCCACTTAGTGCAGTGAAATGCGCAGAGAGAGAAAATCGGTTTGAGTCGCCTGCCTCGGTGTGGAAACGATTTGGATTTGAAAGATTTTAAACCGCACCCATTTCAGACCAATCACGGCATCCCTCCCCCTCCCCCTCTCTCTCCCTCACTCTCTCCCCCTCCAATAAGAATGACAGAGGAGCTGTAATGTCGGCGGTGAGAGGCAACATGAACACAAACAAACCGGAGGGACGTCGTCTCCTCCGCCTCCGCAGCGCATTAAGTGACTCCTCTCTCCTCACCCGTGTGACTGGAGACCGCGAGGCGACGCGGCGCCCGACTCACCCGCCGGAGGAGCCGCTCTCAGGGCCATTAGTGTCTGTCAGAGTGCCGTCTAGTGCCGATTAAAAAGTTACTAAAAATGATTGAATAAACAGCAGACATTAGGGTTACGCGACTAACTGCGGTTTCGCTGTGCGTGTGTGTGTGTGCGTGTGCGTGTGTGTGTGTGTGTGTGTGCGTGTGTGTGTGTGTTTGTGTGTGTATTTGTTTAATTTCCCTAACCTTCATCACCATTACCTGACGGTTGTATTGGTTAATGTATTCAAATCTATTATTTTGTCACACGTACAGATAGCTTCAATCTAAAATCTTGTCACTTTGCATGCGCACAGCACAGAGCACATTGTGTGTTGTATACAAGACAACAGTCACATCGTGTTGTACAGTATACTGTATATTTTTTAATTTAGATAACCTTATCTATAATAATTAGCTGTCCGTTGTTATGATGAGAGCACAGTGTGAGTGATGGCTTGTCTAAAATGCGGGGGACTAGAATCAACAGAAAATACACATGTATTTTAAGAATAGTGGCAATAGATAAGGAACTGGCATTAATGACTGACAATTATTAATGCGGGGATATTAATATGTCCCCGCATTAATAATCCCTCATTGTGAACTAAAGTGGATCACAAAATGTGTAAAAGGTCAACTATACTAGTACCACGTTTGTCATGAAACAAAAATGAAGCTGAACGCTGTAAATTTGGAAGAGTATTATATAGTCCAATAAAGTATAGATCAGCCCATGTCCACAGTCTACCCTCACGCTGTATTACAAAGATGGCAGCTACATTTGAAAGTGCTTCCCGTTTTTCCTCGTCCCGTGTTACGAGGCCGAGTGCGATCCGGTGTGCACAGCGGAGAGCGATAGAAGCAAGAGATTAGCGGATTTGTGTGTGTGTGTGTGTGTGTGTGTGTGTGTGTGTGTGTGTGTGTGTGTGTGTGTGTGTGCGCGCATGTTGTGTCGGTGCATTTGTCTGTGAGTACATTGTGGTTGTGTGTGCGTGTGTGCATGAACTTGTGTGTGTGTGTGTGTGTGTGTGTGTGCGCGTGTGTGTGTGTGTGTGCACGGCTTGCGAGTGTGCATTAGTCTGTGTGTGCATGGAACGTGTGTGTGTGTGTGTGGTGTGTGCTGCTGTGTGTGTGTGCATGAACATGTGTGTGTGTGCGTGCGCGTGCGTGTGTGTGTGTGTGTGTGTGTGTGCGTGTGTGTGTGTTTTGCTTCAGTGCAGCTCGTGCAGTGCGGTGATGCTCTGGCGTGGTGCCCCCCGGTGCACCCGACCGTGAAGATCTTTGTGTCCGATACAAATGCGCAAAGCGAGGCGACCCGTGCTGAACCTGCGCAGGTCGGGGGGTGCTGTCGGGGCCAAAGCGTGACGGGGGCCCCCGGCGGCCCCTCAACGACCCCCGCCGCTCAGTAGGTTTCACGGTCACTGGTTATCAGGTGACACAGGTGATGCGGGTGATAGTGGGAACGAGAGCTCGCGTTTTGAAGTAATGCTGATGCGCAGAGCTCAAAATAGATTTATGTCGCGTTAACGCCGACTTCCATTTCCCTCGGAAGTGGGAAGTCGGAGCTGGGAACGACCTCACACCCGAGTTGGCCTCCGGGAAATATTTGGTTTGTGCTACAAATAGACAGACGTGCTAACAAACGGTATATTACTACAGCTTTCACTGCTGTTGATGTGGGGAGCAGCCAGCTTAGATTTGAAAGTCGGGGCTTTGAGATTTTTCCGACTGTCCGAGTCGGATATCCGACTTCAGGGGGCATTCCAGTTGCAATTTCCGACTGGGAACTTGGAAATTCTGAACTCCGAGACCAACTGGAACGCACCCATAACGTAATAGCATTGTGCTGTCCTCAATATATGTCCTGAATATATCTTAGCCAGCGTGAGACTAGGTTTATGGATAAGGCGAAGATTTATTTTGTAAAACTGAAAAACATCTTCCTGATTAACGTATGCTTCTGTAAAAATGTACATAACTTAACAATCGCAGATAAAGATAGAAGGTAATCTTACGCAACAACGACGCCACCCGAGGCGTCGGATGTTTGCGGATGCTGACGGATTACGAGGTGGGCTCTCTTAAACTTCTCTTAAGCTCTCTTAAACTTCTCTAAACAAACTGAACTTATAAAACTGGCACAAAACAAGTATAATATACAATACAACATAACATACAATATATCATATATAACATAAGCAGGGACTCAAATAGCACAGCATGTCATGGTGAATCGTAAAAGTCTTTGTTGTTTCTGGGAAACGTCCAACTAATGGATAACCGTGATGGGGGTTATGGATTCCAGGTAATATTAGACGACCCTCAAATGTGAGTTATTGGTTTGACAACAAATATGAGAAGAATATGAGTGATCAACATTGCCTTCGCCACTATAATGACACTTAAGTGGATATTAGATATCCATCATTTTCCTTCATTTGGGAACGTGAATGTCGGCCAGGACTATCAGATGCCGCACATTTTCGTCAGTAATGGAACAATTTTAAAAATGGACACAGAATTATCCCAAGGCAAACACCATTACAGACTAGCTGAGACAAACAAACACACACAGGTAAATAAATATGGAGGTGGGGGGGGGATCCTCAGAGGCCGTGCACAACCTCAAGCTTTGTGTGTCTGTGGTTGTGTGTGTGCTTGTGTGTGCGTGTGGGTGTGCGTGAGTGTGTGTGTGCACGTGTGCATACGTGCATTTGTCTGTGAGTGCATGTGGTTGAAAGTGTGTGTGTGGGCATGAATTTGCCGCTTGCACGTGTGCATTAGTGTGTGTGTGTGTGTGTGTGTGTGTGCACACGTGCTTGCATGTGTGTGTGCGTGTGTGTGTCTTTATAGCTTCCTCAGAACGGACGGCCCAAAACCAGCACCACCAGCACCACCAGCACCACCCCTCTGGTCTCGTCAAGTCTGCTCATACTGCTGACAACACAACACACACTCACATCCAGCATGGGGACGGAGAGGCAGTGACCCTTTTCTCTCACCCCTCTCTCTCCACCCCCCCCCACTCTCCCTCACCCCTCTCTCTCTCCCCCTCTCTCTCAGTCTCTCTCTCTCTCTCTCTCTCTCTCTCTCTCTCTCTCTCTCTCTCTCTCTATATACCAGGCCAGTTCATTAAGAACAGATTCTCATTCTGCTGCCCTCTGTCTATCTCGCAAGTTTATACAGTGAGTGAGTGAGTGAGTGAGTGAGTGAGTGAGTGAGTGAGTGAGTGAGTGAGTGAGTGAGTGAGTGAGTGAGTGAGTGTGTGTGTGTGTGTGTGTGTGTGTGTGTGTGTGTGTGTGTGCA
>PIJE02003328.1:0-10577 GCA_002895965.2 Coryphaenoides rupestris | reverse complement strand
TTCGGTGCGCTCGTGGAAGGTGATAAAACACTCGTTCAAACCGCGACGCCACAAAGCAGTATTTGAGTTGTGTGTGGTCCATCGGAATCGCTGCGTCTCCATTGCCAGCGCCGACGGAGACGTGAACCCAACACTGTAACTAGCGGATAGCAATACACCGCAGTTGAGAAGTGTATCATTTGTACGAGCAGTTGGATGCGCTTCACGGCCAACCTGTGCTGATTAAAGGATAACTTCCACATTATAGGGATGGAGTGTGAACAACACCTGCAGTTGTTGCGCAGCTCGGTGCAGATGCAAAATCTTAACCTAACTCAAATTAATGACGGAATGATTGAATATAGTTCCTCTAAGGAGAGTGTTGTCTTGCAAAAAACAAACAAATGCAAAGCTCACTTGGACACAAAACTACACGAGAGTTATGTTGCAAATGTGTGAGTAAGAATCGGTTGGAGTCTGAGTCTAACATAATGCAGCCATTCTCCAAATGATCCAAATCCAATCAGAAAGTCCATTTAATTTCTCATCTTTCTCGAACAATTTGACTGATTCTCCCAACTCGTCGGCTCTGCCCGGGAACAATTACAAAGAAATGTTTACTCGGGAGCAGGAACAAAATGGAACCCGAACAAAGACCATTGTAATATGTGCATCGTATTGGCTTGATGTCTCGCTGAGAAGTCTCTTGCTGAATAATGTTTTTAAGAAGGTCATTTCTGCATTGTCTTTCTTGTCGCTCTGCCCGTGCTATTGTCATTTATTCAGAACAGAGTCTGAGTCCGTCTCTGGCTTCTCCTGCGTCTGATGTTTGCACGACTGACTCCTGAGCGGCTCCTCTTATCCCAAAGCTGGATCGCATTTATTTTCCATCCCGGTCTCCCTTCCCGTTATTACTCCCGGTGCCGCCCTTCACTGGCTCACAGGGAAGGGAGGGATAGAGGTAAAACCCCTCTGGATTTACTGTTTGGCTCTGCTATATGGAGGTTGGTTCCACCATATAAATACATACAGTATACCTCCTTCGCCGCCTAGTTGACCTCTGTGTCACTTTGGGCACTGTTTAGCTGTCCCACAGGCAAGTACCAACCGTGCCCTTTGCTGGGTTAAGGGATATTAAAGCATTTTTGTTGCGTTTCTTTGGTCAGATCGACATTATTAAAACATTTGACTCGTCCGGTGCCCGTGCAACAACTGAAGTGGGTCGGAAATCTCCAGGGACACATCGGTGGACACGGCTTAAGATTAAAACTGAATAGTCTCTGCGTGTTGCCTTTTTTTCACCGGGGCTGACGGGTTGAAATTGTCCCGTTCTTTGACAGCACAATCCCAGAGGATTCACAGTCGCTCCCGTCCACGAGAGCCCAAGCATCTTGTTTCACACACTTGGTCTTTCCTCATGTCACCCTGTCCTTCACTGATTCTGATACTTGAAAACCCATTCTCTCTCTCTCACACACACACACACCACACACACACACACACACACACACCACAACACACACACACACACACACACACACACACACACACACACACACACACACACACACACACACTCTCTCCAAGACTCTGAGTCTTTGGAGTCTCACTCGCCCCCCTCTCCTCCGCCCCCTCCCTGTATTCGGGGCACTTTTGGCGCTTTTTGGAATCATGTCATTGCCTCGCCGATGAGCGGTGATTAAACCGATGTGATGATGTGAAACAAGGTGATGGAGAGTCGCGCGTCGGTTAGAAAGCAATTACCAGGTCGGCACCAAAACGGTGCACGGGTGGTTGGGTGGTTGTGAATGGTAACGAATGTGACGTTGACAGCTGCAGGCTTTTTAAAACTGTCTGGTCTGTCTCCCCTGACTCCCTGACGAGTACTTTGCATGCAAAGCGTCCTATATTTGACACGCAAAGTACCTCTATGGCCATACATACATACATACATACATACATACATACATACATACATACATAGGTACATGCATATATTGTTTAATTTTACTACAATGGTGGCCTTGTGGCCCAACCTGGCTCAAAGTTACAAAGGCCGACCATAACCATGTCTTAAAGGAGGACGTATTATGATGCCACCAGGCGTGAGTTAGTGTGATTAGCCATTGCGAGCCGTTTCACAATTGCCATGTGACTACCGTCTAGTGACATCACAAGTGGGAATGACCACCTAGACGCATGATTACTAGATCAGTCTACCAGCCTACCCAGTGGACTGTACCGACAGGTAAACTCATCGAGTCAGCATACATCCAGGTGGACATTCCCACTTGTGATGTCACAAGACGGTAGTCACATGGCAATTGTGAAACGGCTTGCGATGGCTAATCACACTCACACCTGGTGGTATAATATGTTCCCTTTAACTTAAACCTGCACTGTGTAACTTTTCTATACTGCAGATATTTAGTTCATTACTAAAACATTTCTCAAAAATGTAACTTGTCCGTCCCCGAGTCAATCCATCCAGATAATTGTTCACTATCACCAGAATGAAACTTTTATTCCCAGTAGCAGTCTGGTCTGACAGTTACTGTCACAGTTATGCAGTTATAGCTGTAGTGACAACTCATGTCACTAGAGGCTGCTAATGGGAAAACTTGCAAAGTGCAGATTTAAAGTTATCGTCAACCTAAACCTTTGTACAACTTTTCCCTGGTTTAGCGCTTCAGGAAAAGGACTGTCTCTCTCTGTGTGTGTGTGTGTGTGTGTGTGTGTGTGTGTGTGTGTGTGTGTGTGTGTGTGTGTGTGTGTGTGTGTGTGTTATTCCTGCTGTGGCTGTGCTCGTGACCTCCGAGCAGGCAGTCAGGACGAAGGGCCATCCAACACCAGAACATAAGCAACAACAGGGGAGCTGAATAAGATATAGTGTTGGGCATCATATGGGCCACAGCTACCAGTGGACTCTGCATGTAATGAGAGAATATAGAATGCTACGCTACGCTCCAGCAGCACGGACTGACTTCATTCCAAGCCAATGATATCTCAGTGATCATTAAAAGTGTCTGACTAACAAAAAACTTTTCAGTTCAACTGTTGAACAATAAGCTGTCTCTGCTCTCACCACTCCAAAACCAATTCAAACCAACAAATACAAACAAACAAAGAACAAAAACAAGTGTTGAGGGTGTGTGTGTGTGTGTGTCCATCTGTAATTGTGTGTGTGTGTGTGTGTGCCTGTGTGTGTCTGTATGTATGTCTGTGTGTGTGTGTGTGTGTGTGTGTGTGTGTGTGTGTGTGTGTGTGTGTGTTCATCTGTGTGTGTGTGTGTGTGTATGTTCATCTGTGTGTATGTGTGTGTGCGTATGTTCATCTCTGTGTGTGTGTGTGTGTGTGTATGTTCATCTGTGTGTGTGTGTGTGTGTGTATGTTCAGCGTGACTAGCAGCGGCGCGACGAGCAACGCCGCTACTCGTAGCGAAGCTCCAGTCCAACGCTGATGATGCGTTGGACTGTGAAGAATATTGAACTCAATAGTTTTTGTCGCAAGTAATAAAACAAAATAAAATCGAGGCCATCGCGCTACAATCACGAAAACGAGACAAAACAACGCAGTCAAAGTTGTAGCCTAAGCCGAGCCGGTTCAGTGTTTGAAATTCAGCAAGTGTGTCCAGCGGCCTCGGTATCGGAAATCATTTGTTATAATTAAGCGCGGGCGTCTCTCTGGGGGCGAGGAAGGAGGAAACTAGGAAATAAGCAGAAGGACCCGACTGTGAGTGCGCGCAACGGGGAATTCATTCATCCTTCTCTCCGCCTTTCACCGCAAAACCAGCGCGGCGGTCGACGGTATCGTCGCCGTCGCGAGCGCTTTCACTTCAGATGCGTTTCCCCATGCAGACGTATTGTGGCTTTGAAAAAGAAGGAGCAGAAGTGAACAAAAGGATGCGTGTCTTTATCTCCACTCCGTGCCTCATTGTGTCTGAGATCGATGGATACGCTCGCACGACACATGCGCCTCGTCGCGATCGAGCGTTCCTCTTGAGTCAGGCTGTTTTCTCGTCGAGTCCGGGGGCAAAGCGTTGCCCTTGGTGACATCATATACGTTGGCGTTCACATGTTTTGTTTCAAGATATTAAATGCAAGACACTGGCCTGGCCTACGAGGTTGTCAGCGGTTAGTCAGACCCGCACGCCCCAAGCGCTCTGCTAAGCGACTTCGGCCAGACGACCGGTACCACCTTCACTAAGAACAGCCAAACATCGCTCCGCCCCGAGTCCCAACTCTTCTCTGTTCTGTTCTGGCACCACGGTGGTGGGATGAGCTCCCGGCTGACGTCAGGACGGCCGAGTCTCTCACCAGCTTCCACAAGAGACTCAAGACTCACCTGTTCAGAGTTCACCTGGACTCTGTAACCCCCACCACCACGCCTTCCCTCTCTCAACCCTAGCATGAACTTGCATGTTTGTATGTCTTGGCATTATTAATAGTACTTAGCATTGTTTAGCATATTGTATGTTCTTAGATGTTGGTACTGCACTCAGAATGGCACTTCTGCTCTTATCCCAGCTATTATGCAGACAACCTAGCAATTATGAAACTCGTTCTATTAACCTTGCAACTATGAATGCTTGAAACCTGCTCTATTCTTATCTTTATGTACCACAGTGATATATTGCTGTCTCTCCTTCAACAAATGTACTCTTTGTAAGTCGCTTTGGATAAAAGTGTCGGCCAAATGCCCTCAATGTAAATGAAAATGTAATTGTAAGTATAGAGGGGGATGTCTGTTGAAGGGAATGACGAATTACGGACACACACACGCACACGCACACACACACACACACACACACACACACACACACACACACACACACACACACACATGAGCCATACAGTAGGTGACATTTGAGTAGAAGCATCATATACTTTGTCCTGATCGGTCTTTCGCAATCTCGCTCTCAGGCAAACAGTATTTGCACGCGCTCTGTTAATTACAAAGTGACATTTACTTTTTAATATGTTCGGAGTACGTGCTGTGGTAAGAAAAGGAAACACACCCACACACACACACACACACACACACACACACACACACACATGCGGTTTCATATTTTAGAACTAGAGTGGTGGAGGACTTCTGTAAAAATGAAAAAAGAACGAAAAGCAAAAAGTGCATTAATCCATTTTTCATTATTTTCATCTTCATCAGTTTCGCCAAAACGTCAAACGCTTTGAGTGGAGTTGTTCAACTCAACGAAAACAAGCGCAGCGAAACACAACTGTTATCGGGATGATCGAAGGCAATCAAATTACGAATACGGTTTAGCCCGCCGTTGCTTGGCTTGTGTGCGACTCCTCAATGCTGTGTGCCCTAGTTGGCACACAAGTTATTCTCTTTGTGATCGGCAAGACTCAGAAATCAATAAAGAAAAAAACTAATGTCATGAAGTGATTGTGAGGGCGGCTACTTCCCAGCCTGCGCTTGTGTGTTGTGCTGTACCATGATTAATACAACGACCGTCACGTACTATAGTTATAAATATACTCATTTAGTTTATGTTTATATATATATCTACATATATAGGAAAATGTCCATAAAACAGCATCCATTCCAGCGTGATCTAATATATGCATACGTGATTCATACGTGTGTGTTATTGATGAAACAACCATGCACCTGTAACCACTTCACCACGCTGTCTCCCTCTGTCCTACCACCACCAATACATAAACATGGACACACACACACACACACACACACACACGCATGGTAATGAGTTTGTCATTATTGATCGAGGTGAAACAATAGAGACAATAGCCGAGGGGCGGCGATATTTTACGCCCATTATGATAGTTAATCCTTTCCTGTATAATTTGATAACCCTCGACATAAATCAGATTGCCTCTATAGCTGTGTGCGTGTGTGTGTGTGTGTGTGTGTGTGTGTGCGTGCATGCAAGTGTGTCAACTACAAATTGACACCTGTATTATTAATGGCTGCCGTATACAAATCAATAGAAATGAAAGGGCCTCTATGAACAACATGAATACATACATGAATACATACATGTAAAAATAAGCAATGATATGTTTAATATTATGTGTGTGTGTGTGTGTGTGTGTGTGTGTGGGTGCACCTGTGTTAACAGAATCATCAATGTGTGCTCATTTACTTGACTGTGTTCAAGCAAAAAAGCTCATTTTGTCAAAAAGCAATTTACACAACTTACACAATTCACACACACACAACCACACACACACACACACACACACACACACACACACACACACACACACACACACACACTCTCTCTCTCTCTCTCTCTCTCTCTCACGCTCTCTGTCTCTTTGTTTTTGTTTGTCTTCTTTTTTTAAGTCGCTCTAAGAATACATTTGTACAGGAACAACTGTGCTAAATCAGCGCTGTGGCCGCCGCCTCCGCCTCCGCCGCCTCCGCCTCCGCCTCCGCGAGAGACAGGGAGCTCTTCCCACACTCGCCTCCTCCTTAGCAGCAGCAGGTGCATTCAATCATGTCGGCGGCGGCGGCGGCGGTAGCGGTAGCGGCGATCCCTAGCCTCCCAACCCTCCCAACCCTCCCAACCCTCCCACACCCTGCCCTCCCACCTGAGAGTGGCGTGCGAGGGCCGTGGGTTTCTGAGCGCGTGCGGGGGGGGGCTGCCCCGGGCGGCGGCGGCGGCGGCGGCGTGGCGGTGACGTGTGTTGTAAAAACCCGGTGCCAGGATCGCCGGCGCGCCGCCAGGAGTGAGGCCACCTCGCTTTTATCTCTCCCCGCCTGACATTCTGTGACATTTAGAAAGCCGTTAAAGGTGTAGACAACGTATGGGGGGGCGGTGGAGGTTGGTGGGCGAGTGGGGTAGGGGGGGGGGGCAGAGGGGGGGGACACGCAGAGAGAGAGAGAGAGAGAGAGAGAGAGAGAGATAGAGAGAGGCGAACGCGGCGGACCCTCGACGACGTGGCGGTGGTGGTCTGGCCCTGATGATGAAGTGATTACGCTCTCAGGGAAAATCAGAGCCATACATCACACTTCAGAGTCCGGAGATATATCTGGCGTGTTGACAAATCATGTACATGCCGGACGCCGCGGCAGACGGCCGAGCGCCTGCAGCGGTGAAACAGAGCCATCGCCGGCCCTCTTCTGCCGCCCTCCACCCTCCCCTCTCCCTCTCTCTCTCTCTCTCTCTCTCTCTCTCTCTCTCTCTCTCTCTCTCTCTCTCTCTCTCTCTGGGTCACAGGCAGCAGGACGAGCGCTCCGCAATTAGATCAAAAGCAGCGCAGGCAGTCTGTCTCCGTCTCTGGCCTTGGCCGAGTTTCACCGTGGTCACTCTTGACTGTGACACAAACAAACAGGCTCCCCGAGCTGATAAGAGTCTACTCTTTTTTATATTTTTACGAGCCTCTTCCTCCTCCTCCTCCTCGTCCTCCTCCTCCTCCTCCTCGTCCTCCTCCACCAACAAATGGTTATTAAAGTGTGGCCAGCCCTGGCTCTCTTCCTGGCCGCTGCCGCTGCCGCCGCGGCTGATGGCTAATGTCCTGCTATTTGTCCATCTCTGGCATCCGTCAGCGTAAAGGTCCCTCAGTTAAAAGCCCTCTGTGCCCGGCGTCGTTAGCGGGGCCGACCCTGTCTTTACTGCAGTAAATGTTTGTTTAGGGCCGGTACCCCCGCAGTGATTAGCCGTCGGTGGAGAGAGCGAGCGGGGAGTCAGAGAGAGTAACCCTCAGGTTCAAAGACCCACACACCCACACACCCACACCCCCGCCCCAACCAACCACCACCACCACCACCACCAGCACAACCAGACCCGCCCTCGCTCCACCCATGGAGAGAGAGAGAGGGGGGGGCTCTGTCGGCTCCAGAAGCTGACAGCAGAAGAGCAGGCAAACAGAAACACACACAGGGGCAGGGGGGTGGTGGTGGTGGTGGTGGTGGGGGGGCGTCCAATGAGTACAAGATCTCGGTTTCTCCAGTAGGCTGAGCACTGCGCTGCCTCTCTTCTCAAAAGGAGGGGAGAAGCAAAAAAATAACAAGAAGGACCAAAAAGAAAACGAGCCCACAGCCCTCTCTCTCTCTCTCTCTCTCTCTCTCTCTCTCTCTCTCTCTCTCTCTCAACACGCTGCGCTAACAATGGGGATGTGAGCGGGCTTTGTAGTAAAGGAGAATTATACCCTAGAACTCTGCTGTTACTGTTTTTATGGTCTATGGAACTGAAATGGTACACCACCAAAACCAACAACAACAACAACAGCAACAAAAACCTCAAACAAATACCCTCACAGAGGAGAGTGACGCCAAACATTTCAGGGACACTAAAACATGTATCCCAGTAAATCAGTGGGGTTTTGTGTGCGCCCATACCACGAAGAAACATTCATCTATCTCTCTCTCTCCCTCTCTCTCTCTCTCTCTCTCTCTCTCTCTCTCTGTCTCTGCCGAGCGTAGCGTCCGAGACACCAGCAGGGCCCTGGGTGCCTTGTAAGTCAGACATAGGTCACTGTTAGACCCCCGCCCATCCATTTTTAATGGGTGCCACAGCCGACTCCCTATGCGGTGAGCTCCTGATAGTCCCACAGTACGGTTCTTAACAGGGACATGCCACAGAGTCACAGAGAGAGAGAGAGAGAGAGAGTCCTTCACGGTAGTTTTTCACACACTGACACACTTTCTGCTGAAGACACAGGAAGAAAAAAAAAGTAAGCCGATATACAGAGAGAACCCACACGGAGTCAGTTTGCCTGGTCTGATTTGAACGGCTTTAGTTTCAGGTTTAGATTGAAATAGTGATTTGGTGAATAGTTAGAAGTTAAATTCAGTTTAATTTTGAATCAATTGACTTCTTTCATCCATCATTACATCCATTTCTCATTCCTGTCTTTCAGCCAAACCTCTAGCCATTGCTAAATCCAAAGCATGATTCTGTGCTTGCTCAAACACACACAATCACACACACACACACAGCCAAAGACGCTCTCCGGTCTTGCTGCTGAAATCCTACACGACCTAGCATTGACCTAAAGATGGTTATATGTTTTAATAGTTTATTTCTACATTAAAACCGCACGACCGTAACACGCAGACATCGCGGCAACACAAACATACCTTTATGTGCTCCGGAAGAGACTATCCGCGTTCACATTATGCATTTAGCCGGGGTTATCAAACTAATACTGTCATGCATTTACAATAAATACATTTAGTCACTACAGCAAAGAACATAAAACAGAATAGGACACGGCCCTATCGAGGACTCCCTTGGTTTTATAGCCACTTTTGATGAATAATTCAAATAGCGCTTCAATTATTTACATAAAGGTTGCCGTGCAACGTTATGCAAAGAGCCAGCGAGCCTGTTAGTGCAGCATTGTCTCTGGGTTATGGGGTGATGATTCTAACCTTGCATCAAAGCATTCGTTGTACTACACGCTTTTGGCTGTCACGACTATTATGTCATTTTCATTACTGTAGTAATTCAGCGGCTGGGAATGCCACCGTGATTTATTCGGTCGAAAAATAAATAATATTAAATATTTGTATGAATAAAAGGAGAATAATTGAAAAAACACAAATACATACGTTAAGATGAGAACGGCTACTACAGCTACGTGATGATTCTTCCCCCCAATTCTGATCTGAACTTGCTTGGATTGTGGCCAAAACCAAACACAGACATCTGGTCCCAATAATCCTCTTACACACACACACACCCCACACACACACACACACACACACACACACACACACACACACACACACACACACACACACACACACACATACACACACATACACACACACACACACACACACACACACACACACAGACACACACACACACACACACACACACACACACACACACACACCACACACACACACACACACACGACACACACACACACACACACACACACACACACACACACACACACACACACACACACCCAGTACATACACCATATGAGCACAATGGTACATGGGTGGTGGGTCAGACACTGTACCACGGCACATAACTTGACCTTATGTCCATTGATTATCTGAAAGAGATTTAGTCAGGCTGGGGGGTCAAAGGATGACCTTAAACTCAAAGCTTGTGCTCTGGTGAACCAGGGTGGGTCTATACTATCCATGCCCGCCTGCCCATTAGTGTCATAGTGTCAGACTTTAGCTGTCTGGCTGGCCGGAGATTAGTGGCTATATACTGTAGGGGTGTTAGTGGGCAGTTATGTGTACAATGTGTATAATTATACCACTTTTCAAATACTTACTGTTCCATAGTTGTTTTTTTTGTATTAAATATGTGTGAACACATGCATGTTAGTTTTTCACTGAGTTGAATTTGACTGTAAACCTGCGATGTCACATGTCTTTAGACTTGAGACTGGGGAGGAGGAGGAGGAGAAAGGAAGGAGGGAGGAGGAGGGAGGAGGAGAGGGGAGGAGGGAGGGGAGGGAGGAGGGAGAGGAGAGGAGGGGGAGGAGAGGAGGGAGAGAGGAGGAGGGAGGAGGAGGAGGAGGGAGGAGGAGGAGGAGGGAGAGAGGGAGGAGGGGAGAGAGGAGGAGAGAGGGGAGAGGAGGAGGGAGGAAGAGAGGAGGGAGAGGAGGAGGAGAAGAGGGAGAAAGGAG
>PIJE02003327.1:25686-42361 GCA_002895965.2 Coryphaenoides rupestris | reverse complement strand
AGTACCATACCATACCTTACCGTACAGTACCATACCATCCAGTACAGTACCGTACAGTACCATACCTTACCGTACAGTACCATACCATACCTTACCGTACAGTACCATACCTTACCATCCAGTACAGTACCGTACAGTACCATACCATACCTTACCGTACAGTACCATACCATCCAGTACAGTACCGTACAGTACCATACCTTCCAGTACTTTAGTATGGCCCAGTGGCCCACCCCTTTGGGCCTTTACGAGTACCATAGCCTGCCAGTACTTAGCAGTGGGAACCAGTGCTCACCTGGTTCCTTACAGTACCATACTTCCAGTACTTTAGTGTGGACCAGTGCTCACCTGGTTCCTTACAGTACCATACCTTCCAGTACTTTAGTGTGGACCAGTGCTCACCAGGTTCCTTACAGTACCATACCTTCCAGTACTTTAGTATGGACCAGTGCTCACCTGGTTCCTTACAGTACCATACCTTCCAGTACTTTAGTGTGGACCAGTGCTCACCAGGTTCCTTACAGTACCATACCTTCCAGTAATTTAGTATGGACGAGTGCTCACCTGGTTCCTTACAGTACCATACCTTCCAGTACTTTAGTGTGGACCAGTGCTCACCAGGTTCCTTACAGTACCATACCTTCCAGTAATTTAGTATGGACCAGTGCTCACCTGGTTGATGCGTTTCCGGGCCCATCCGTACCAGCAGCATCGCTCCACGTCCCCGGCTCCGTTACCAGGGACGACCACCGCGCGCCTCAACGCCATCACGGAACGCACACACAAGCATCCGGAATGATCTCAGCCAATCACAGCCGTCAGACGACTTCACAGCCAATCACGTGGAAGGATCTCAACCAATCACAACCCTCGGACTTCCCCTGCTCAGATCCCCCCGTCCCGCCCGAGGCCAGCAGGGGGCAGCAGAACACTGACACTTACTATACTATAATATACTTACTATACTATCATATACTTACTATACTATATATATATATACTTACTATACTATAATATCAGAATCAGAATCAGAATCAGAATCGCTTTATTCGCCAAGAAGTTTTCACATACGAGGAATTTGCTGTGGTTGTTGGTACATACAGACAACATAGGAGTAATAATAATAAGAATTAAAAAGCATAAAAAAGCAAGTAGTGTAAAAACGACAATAAGCATAAATATAAAATAAAGTAGAATAGTATGAATGGATATGTACAATTCAGAATGATTTATGAATGATGAGATATTTACAATACAGAATGATGAGATATTTACAATACAGAATGATGAGATATTTACAATACAGAATGATTTTTCAGAATATGGAACGGGTGTGGGTTGTGCGTTATTGTCATGTGTACTGTCTATAGAGGCGGGATAAGAGTCTGTGTCAGTGGGGGTCCCGGGCCTTGTTAATGAGGCTAACTGCAGATGGGAAGAAACTGTTTTTGTGGCGAGAGGTTTTGGTCCTGATGGACCGCAGCCTCCTGCCAGAGGGAAGTGTTTCAAACAGTTTGTGTCCGGGGTGAGAGGGGTCGGCCACAATCTTTCCCGCACGCCTCCGGGTCCTGGAGGCATACAGGTCCTGGAGAGATGGCAGATTGCAGCCAATCACCCTCTCTGCGGAGCGGATGATACGCTGCAGTCTGCCCTTGTCCTTGGCGGTGGCAGCAGCGTACCAGATGGTAATGGAGGAGGTGAGGATGGACTCGATGATGGGAGTGTAGAAGTGCACCATCATCGTCTTTGGCAGGTTGAACTTCTTCAACTGCCGCAGGAAGAACATCCTCTGCTGGGCTTTTTTTGTGATGGAGCTGATGTTCAGCTCCCACTTGAGGTCCTGGGAGATGATGGTTCCCAGGAAGCGGCAGGACTCCACAATATGGACTGGAGAGTCTCTCAGGGTGATGGGGGTGAGTGGGGCTGGGTTCTTTCTGAAGTCTACAACTATCTCCACTGTCTTCACAGCATTGAGCTCCAGGTTGTTCTGACTGCACCCAAGTCGCCAGATGGTCGATCTCCCACCTGTAGGCGGACTCATCCTCACCAGAGATGAGTCCAATGATGGTGGTGTCATCCGCGAACTTCAGGAGCTTGACAGACTGGTGACTGGAGGAGCAGCTGTTGGTATACAGGGAGAAGAGCAGAGGGGAAAGAACACAGCCTTGGGGGGAACCGGTGCTGATGGTCCGGGAGTCAGAGATGTGTTTTCCCAGCCTCACGTGCTGCCTCCTGTCAGACAGGAAGTCTGTGATCCACCTGCAGGTAGAGTCAGGCACGCTCAGCTGGAGAAGCTTGTCATGTAGCAGAGATGGGATGATTGTGTTGAAAGCAGAGCTGAAATCCACAAGCAGGATCCTGGCATAGGTTCCTGTTGAGTCCAGGTGCTGGAGGATGAAGTGAAGGGCCAAGTTTACTGCATCGTCTACAGATCTGTTGGCTCTGTAGGCGAACTGCAGGGGGTCCAGGAGAGGGTCTGTGATGGATTTGAGGTGGGACAGCACAAGGCGCTCAAAAGACTTCATCACCACAGAGGTCAAGGCAACGGGTCTGTAATCATTAAGTCCTGTGGTCCTTGGCTTTTGGGGACGGGGATGATGGTGGAGGACTTGAAGCAGTCGGGTACATGGCAAGTCTCCAGAGAAGTGTTAAAAATGTCTGTGAACACCGGAGACAGCTGATCAGCACAGTGCTTCAGGGTGGATGGAGAGACAGAGTCTGGCCCGGCTGCTTTGCGGGGATTCTGCCTCTTGAAGATCCTGTTTACATCTCTTTCCTGTAAGGACAGAGGTGTCGCTGAGGTGGGGGGGGAGGGGGGCTCTGGGATGGGCAGCTGTGGGGAGGCCCAGGCTCCTGCTGTGCTGGGGGAGGTGGGGCTGGTGGACTGGAGCTGGTGGGTGGTGTCACGGGGGATGGTGTCAGGACTGTCCCATTGTCTTTCAAAGCGACAGTAGAACTCATTCAGGTCGTTGGCCAGGCGTGAGTTATTCATGGAGTGGGGGTTTTTGCTTTGTAGTTTGTGATCTGTCTGAGCCCCCTCCAGACAGAAGCAGAGTCATTGGCTGAGAACTGGTTTTGAAGTTTCTCTGAGTACAGTCGTTTTGCTACTCGCACCTCCTTGCTAAACCTGTACTTGACTCTTTGAACAAAGCTCTGTTCCCCACTCCTAAATGCATCTTCCTTCTCTGCCCTTGACTGTCTGAGTTTGGCTGTGAACCAGGGTTTGTCATTGTTATAACTCACCCTGGTGCATGATGGTACACAGCTATCTTCACAGAAGCTGATGTAGGCAGTCACAGCCTCTGTGTACTCGTCCAGATTGTTGGTAGCAGTCCTGACATCCCAGTTAGTACAGTCCAAACACGCCTTGAGATTCTCCACAGCTTCACTGGTCCACTTCTTTGATGTCCTCACAGCAGGTTTAGAGAGCTTTAATTTCTGCCTGTATGCAGGAATCAGGTGGACCATGACGTGGTCGGAGTGTCCCAGTGCAGCTCGGGGGACGGCGTGATAAGCACTGCTTACTGTGGTGTAACAGTGATCCAGAATGTTCTCCTCTCTGGTCGGGCATTTAATAAACTGTCTGTATTTGGGGAGTTCATGGGTGAGATTTCCTTTGTTAAAGTCACCGAGGACAATAACTAAAGAGTCCGGGTTTGTCCGCTCCACACTCAGTATCTGTTCGGCGAGCATGCGCTGTGCCTCCTGCACGTCGGCTCGCGGTGGAATGTAAACACCGACCAGAATGAATGAGACGAACTCGCGGGGGGAATAAAAAGGTTTACAATTAATGAAAAAAGATTCCAGATCAGGAGAACAGTGTTGTAGGATCACTGTCACGTCGTTACACCAGCCACTGTTAGTGTAGAAACACAAACCTCCGCCTTTCGTTTTGCCGGAGAGTTCTGTGTCACGGTCCGCTCTGACGAGTTGGAAGCCTGGCAGCTGCAGCGCAGAGTCCGGAATCGATCCACACAGCCACGTCTCCGTGAAGCACAAAACAGAAGATGAAGACAAGTCTCTGTTTCTCCCCAACAGTAGCTGAAGTTCATCCAGTTTGTTTCCCAGTGAACGCACGTTAGAGAGAAATATTCCAGGTAACGCTGTGCGGTGTCCGCGTCGGCGGAGACGCACGAGCGCACCAGCGCGTCTTCCTCTCCTCCGGCGTTTCGCTGCATGTACAAAGGTGAGCACACCTTTGACCAGAATGTCCAGTAATTCCACAGATGTGGCGATGAAAGTGGGAAATCAATCCGCAGGGGTTGTAGCCCTGATGTTTATGAGCTCTTCTCTGGTGTACGAGCTCCCGGAATTATCACAAAAAACTGGTTTAACAAACAAAACAAGACAAAACAACGCGCACCAACGCACCGAGGCGGCCGTCCATGGCGCCATCACTTGAAAAGCCAACTGATAGTATATACTATCATATACTTACTATACTATATATATATATACTTACTATACGATATATATACTTACTATACTATATATATATATACTTACTATACTATAATATACTTACTATACGATATATATACTTACTATACTATAATATACTTACTATACTATCATATACTTACTATACTATATATATATATATACTTACTATACGATATATATACTTACTATACTATATATATATATACTTACTATACTATAATATACTTACTATACGATATATATACTTACTATACTATATACTTACTATAATATATATATATATAGTCCGCTCCGTGTTCCAGCGGATCCAGTCCGTGTTTCAGCGGGAACACGGATCCAGTCCGTGTTCAAGTCCAGTCCATGTTTCAGCGGATCCAGTCCGTGTTCCAGTTAAGTCCGGTCCATGTTCCACTCCAGTCCATGTTCCATCCAGTCCGGTCAGTGTTCAAGTCCGGTCCGGTCTTGTACAAGTCCGTGTTCCAGTGTAGTCGGGTCCGCAGTCCAGTCCGTGTTCCAGTCTAGTCCGGTCCGGTCCGAGGTCCAGTCCGTGTTCTAGTCCGTGTTCCAGTCCGTGTTCCAGTCAAGTCCGGTCCGTGTTCCAGTCCGTGTTCCGGTCCGGTCTCAGCGGGACGCGGCAGCTGGAGGTAGGCGGACCCCGGGCTCTTTTATCTCTTATGTTAAAGTTAATGTTAAGTTAAAGTTAACGTTAAGTCAGTGTTATGTTAATGTTGAAGTTAAAGTTAAAGTAAACTCTCTCCGTGTGATCCGAGTCACAGAACTTTAACACTTTAGCTAAAGTGTAAACACCTCCGGTCCTAAACCTTAACACGACCGAGCGGGTCCAGGTCCAGGGTAAGTCCCGGTCCCGGTCCCGGATTAAGGCCGAACCCTGCGGTGTTTAACACGACGAGCTCCGGACCAAATGGTCTCAACACTAAAGTTAGTCTGGAAATTGAGCTGGGTCTAACATCAAGACTTAAGTCTTCATGTGTTAAGTCTTCGTGTGTTAAGTCTTCATGTGTTAAGTCTTCGTGTCTTACGTCTTTATGTGTTACGTCTTTGTGTGTTACGTCTTCGTGTCTTCATGTCTTAAGTCTTCATGTCTTAAGTCTTTGTGTTAAGTCTTCATGTCTTAAGTCTTTATGTGTTAAGTCTTCATGTCTTAAGTCTTTAACTCGGGTCCCCTGAGGTTCTGGTTTGGGATGCGGCAGTTCGAGCAAATGGCCCCCCCCCCCATGGAGCTCCTCCGACCCCCGCTGTGTGTGTGTGTGTGTGTGTGAGAGAAAGGTGTATGAGCAGCAGGAGGTATGAGTCACATGACCAGGCTGCCTCTGGGTCGACACATCTGCTCGCCGACCTGTCAATCATTCAGACTGACAGCTGAACTGACAATACACACACAGGGTGTTATATCAGCTCGTCAGCGTTTAATTTGTAGCTTGCTCATGGTTTGTGGCAGCCACACACACAAATGATGTCTCGAGGTCAGAGGTCAGACCCAATCTTCCTCCAGGTTGCTGACACCTCCAATGACCTCTGGACACCATCTCGTTACACCGGTTAGAGGTTCCATTCCCTAGAGCAAGGCACTAACACTGCAGGGTTAGGGGTTCTATTCCCTGTGTAGCTCAGTATAGAGCAAGGCACTAACACTGCAGGGTTAGGGGTTCTATTCCCTGTGTAGCTCAGTATAGAGCAAGGCACTAACACTGCAGGGTTAAGGGTTCTATTCCCTGTCTAGCTCAGTATAGAGCAAGGCACTAACACTGCAGGGTTAGGGGTTCTATTCCCTGTGTAGCTCAGTATAGAGCAAGGCACTAACACTGCAGGGTTAGGGGTTCTATTCCCTGTGTAGCTCAGTATAGAGCAAGGCACTAACACTGCAGGGTTAGGGGTTCTATTCCCTGTTTAGCTCAGTATAGAGCAAGGCACTAACACTGCAGGGTTAGGGGTTCTATTCCCTGTGTAGCTCAGTATAGAGCAAGGCACTAACACTGCAGGGTTAGGGGTTCTATTCCCTGTGTAGCTCAGTATAGAGCAAGGCACTAACACTGCAGGGTTAGGGGTTCTATTCCCTAGCACAGGCTTCCTGTAGAAGGTGTGGTTGGTTGAGGAGCAGGGTGCTTCAGCCTGGTCTAGCCATACGTCAGAGCCAGTCTAGCAGGAAGAGCAGCCCAGAAGACTTCCTGTCTTCGACAAACAACAACAACAACTGGGGAGTTGTCTAGACACACACACACACACACACACGCACGCACACACACACATGCACACACACACAGTACAAATAGACAGCTTAGTCAGCCTGTTGATATCTGCTGTAATTGTTGTATTAGTTGTGGTGCGCTATTGATCAGATGCCTTCATCCAGGTAGGGGTTAGACAGTACAGAGACGGGTCATTAAGGAGCAGGTAGGGGTTAGACAGTACAGAGACAGGTCATTAAGGAGCAGGTAGGGGTTAGACAGTACAGAGACAGGTCATTAAGGAGCAGGTAGGGGTTAGACAGTACAGAGACAGGTCATTAAGGAGCAGGTAGGGGTTAGACAGTACAAAGACAGGTCATTAAGGAGCAGGTAGGGGTTAGACAGTACAGAGACAAGTCATTAAGGAGCAGGTAGGGGTTAGAGTTTCTTGGAGAAAATGTTGAAATCTCAATGGAAGTTAAACTATAACAATAATCAATAATGACTAATACTAATAAAATTGAATCAGATCTATGCTAATTATAATCTTGAATAATGTCCTAGCTGATTTCAGGTGAAGACGATGGTATGATGGTACATGCCTGGATACTCTCTGTATGACTCTCTCCACTCTGCTTGTTGTGTCTTGTCCTCGGGCTCCGGGCCCCATCAGGCGGTTCCTGGGAGCCGCCTGTCAGAGCTCCACTCTGCTCTGTGTGATTAGTGGCTGCAGGTCTCTGAGGCTGCAGGTCTCTGATGCTGCAGGTCTCAGAGGCTGCAGCAGCTGTCCTCCCCATCCAGATGTTGCTCCAGCGCTCCACTGTTTACACAAGACAACATTGTTTACTCTTATTTCCCTTTTTTACTTTTTTATATTTCAACAGATTTTCTCTTTTTCTTTGTCTTCCAGATCCTCCTCCTCCGGGTAAAAGCCTCCAGAATCTTCTAGATTGGTCTCATCGCTGGAGTCATGACCTCAGTCTGGAGTCATGACCTCCTGACCTAGCAGGCCACCGCTGCCATCAGAAGCGTCGGACATGCGTGTGGTGTGAGGCCCCGCCCCCCAGGAACCATGGGGCCGCCCTCCACCCCCATGCCCAAGATGGGCGTCCGAGCCAGAGTTTCTGATTGGCCGCAGCGTAAGGACGACTGGGAGGCCACGCCCCCGCCGCGATACGACAACCTGCTGCCCGCCCACCCGCTGTGTGAGCTGCTTAGCCACTCCCCCATGCGCAGCCTGGCGCGCGTCAGGCGGAGCAACAGTGAGGTCACGCTCAGCGACCTGGGGCCCGACCCCACGGCCACGCTGGGGCCAGACCACGGCCACCACATCTGCTCCGGGACCACTCTACACCGCCGCTACGGGAGCGCCTCCTCCCTGGGGGGCCCCTCCCCCTCCCTGGGGGGCCCCTCCCCCCCTCTGGGGCCCCTGGTGGCTCTGCGACCAGACCAGGAGGAGCGGCAGGAGCGGCCCAGCGCTCCTCCCAGCAGCCTCCCCCCCCTCCTCCTGTCCCCCAGCCTCCTGACGGCCGCCCAGATCTCGCGGGGCGACTACGTGGACCCGGCGCTGCTGTCCCTCGCCGCCGCCCCCCGCAGGCCGCACAAGGCGGAGGCGTCCATCTTCAAACGCCTCAAAAGCGTGAGGAGCGAGGCGGCGGGGGGCCGGGGGGACGCCGGGCCCCGCCGCCTCGCCGCCCGCACCGACTTCTCTCACTACGACGTCCAGAGCCTGCTGTTCACTGCGGGGGGCCTCGGGCCGGCAGGGGGCGTGGCCGACCCCGGGGCCTCGCCGCATGACCTCTCGGTCGGCGACCCAGAAGAGGGGAGGGGCGGCTGGTCGGCGGGCCCCTCGTACATACGGGAGACAGGAGGCGAGGGGGAGGGCGGTCCGGAGCCCGGCACGGCCGGGGGCCCCAACGCTGGCGTGTCGCTGCTGGAGGCCCCCAGGGGCCCGCCGCTGTTCCCTGGGGAGGCGGTGAAGTGCTTCAGCCTGGAGCACCTGGACCAGGGGGCCTACTACTACCACAAGTACTTCTACAACAAAGGTAGGAGTACCTGCCCTGATGTACGAGTACCTAGTAGGAGTACCCAGTAGGAGTACCTAGTAGGTAGGAGTACATCCTAACTCCTACCTGTAGCATCCTAGAGTGATGCCTCCTAATTCCTACCTGTAGCATCCTTGAGTGATGCATCCTAACTCCTACCTGTAGCATCCTAGAGCAAGATGTCTCCTAACTCCTACCTGTAGCATCCTAGAGCAAGATGTCTCCTAACTTCTAGCTGCTCTTTAATGGCATGGATGTGAGTCCCGGTGCATCCAGGGCTCTGCCTGATGACTAGAGGGTGAGAATATAATGACGATGTCATGACCCCGCTGACCCCGCCCCTCTCTAACTGCCGGTGTCTCTGGGCTCAGAGCACCAGAACCTCTTGGGGACAGACCAGCGCCTGGGGCCCGTGAGCGTCAGCGTGCGCAGGGAGCCTCTGGACCCGGACCGAGACGGACCCCCCTACCAGTACCGGCTGATCCTGAGGACCGGCCAGGTAGGACACGCCCTTCTATGACCTCATGATTAGTAGGACACGCCCCTCCACGACCTCATGATGAGTAGAACACGCCCCTCCACGACCCCATCATGAGTAGGACATGCCCCTCTATGACCTCATGATGAGTATGACACGCCCCTCTGACCTCATGATGAGTAGGACACGCCCCTCTGACCTCATGATGAGTATGACACGCCCCTCTATGACCTCATGATGAGTAGGACACGCCCCTCCACAACCTCATGATGAGTAGGACACGCCCCTCTGACCGCATGATGAGTAGGACACGGCCCTCTATGACCTCATGATGAGTCCCTCTCTCTCTCTCTCTCTCCCCCTCTCTCCCCCCCCCCCCCCCCCCCCCGGCAGACCAGGACCTTGAGAGGGTCCGTCCCTGAGGACTCTGTCCCCTCATCCTCTAAACATGGCGGTCCGCGGGGTCTGCCCCTGAAGGATGTGCTGGACTACATCCTCCCGGAGCTCAGCACTTCCTGTCTGCGTCTGCTAGCTCCGCCCCGCCATCCCGGAACTCCTCCTCCAGCTGGACCAGCAGGGGGGTAACTACCTAGCCACCCTCCTAGTGCTGTAGTCATGCGTTTAAATGTTAGAGATCACATGTCATTGTGTTGTGCGTGTGCGTGCGTATGTGTGTAGGTGTGTCTGCAGCATCAGGTGGGCGTGGCTCTCTGCAGGGGGTCCCAGGGCACCAGCCAGACGGGAGGACAACTGATTGGTCCAGTCCAGCACTGCATCACTTCCTGGACCTCCTGGGTCAGAAGATCCCCCAGAACCCGACCCCAGCTGGACACCCAGGGTACCTGACCCCTACCCCTGACCCCTAACCCCTCACCCTCCCCTATCCCTGACTCCTAACCCCTCACCCTACCCTAGTTCTGACCGCTAAACTTGACCCCTAGCTTCTAGCCCTGATCCCCGACCCTAGCTCTGACCCTAGCCCTGACTGCTAAACCTAGCCATGACCCCTAACCTCTTACCTTACCCTAGCCCTGACACCTGACCCCTGTTCCTCACCCTGACCCCTGACCCTCCCTCTTTTTAAATCTTTGAAATATCCCAGAGTGTCTTTATAGTTTGGTCACCTTTCCGTCTGTATAGATTATGAACCTTCTTCTGTACGCGTGCATATTTTACTCCATCCTATTTCTTATTCTATTTTTCTATCTTGAGCAGCAATTGTGACAAACAAATTCTGTGAGGCATAACTCTGACATCACTTCCTGTCTCCCAGAGGGTCCAACAGGAAGTCACTGTGTGTATGCCGCCTACAAGGACCATGAGGTCATGTTCCACGTGTCTGGGACCTCATTATGCTTCTCCAGCCAGCAGGTCAGCACCCTAACCCCCCACCCTCCCAGCCAGCAGGTCAGAGTTAGTTTATCTGAGTGTTAATGTTAGATCTAGTATGAGTTAGTTTATCAGAGTGTTAATGTTAGATCTAGTATGAGTTAGTTTATCAGTGTTAATGTTAGATCTAGTATGAGTTAGTTTATCAGTGTTAATGTTAGATCTAGTATGAGTTAGTTTATCAGAGTGTTAATGTTAGATCTAGTATGAGTTAGTTTATCAGTGTTAATGTTAGATCTAGTATGAGTTAGTTTATCAGAGTGTTAATGTTAGATCTAGTATGAGTTAGTTTATCAGTGTTAATGTTAGATCTAGTATGAGTTAGTTTATCAGAGTGTTAATGTTAGATCTAGTATGAGTTAGTTTATCAGTGTTAATGTTAGATCTAGTATGAGTTAGTTTATCAGAGTGTTAATGTTAGATCTAGTATGAGTTAGTTTATCAGAGTGTTAATGTTAGATCTAGTATGAGTTAGTTTATCAGAGTGTTAATGTTAGATCTAGTATGAGTTAGTTTATCAGTGTTAATGTTAGATCTAGTATGAGTTAGTTTATCAGTGTTAATGTTAGATCTAGTATGAGTTAGTTTATCAGAGTGTTAATGTTAGATCTAGTATGAGTTAGTTTATCAGAGTGTTAATGTTAGATCTAGTATGAGTTAGTTTATCAGTGTTAATGTTAGATCTAGTATGAGTTAGTTTATCAGAGTGTTAATGTTAGATCTAGTATGAGTTAGTTTATCAGTGTTAATGTTAGATCTAGTATGAGTTAGTTTATCAGAGTGTTAATGTTAGATCTAGTATGAGTTAGTTTATCAGAGTGTATGTATGAGTTAGTTTATCAGTGTTAATGTTAGATCTAGTATGAGTTAGTTTATCAGTGTTAATGTTAGATCTAGTATGAGTTTAGTTTATCAGTGTTAATGTTAGATCTAGTATGAGTTAGTTTATCAGAGTGTTAATGTTAGATCTAGTATGAGTTAGTTTATCAGAGTGTTAATGTTAGATCTAGTATGAGTTAGTTTATCAGTGTTAATGTTAGATCTAGTATGAGTTAGTTTATCAGAGTGTTAATGTTAGATCTAGTATGAGTTAGTTTATCAGAGTGTTAATGTTAGATCTAGTATGAGTTAGTTTATCAGTGTTAATGTTAGATCTAGTATGAGTTAGTTTATCAGAGTGTTAATGTTAGATCTAGTATGAGTTAGTTTATCAGAGTGTTAATGTTAGATCTAGTATGAGTTAGTTTATCAAGTGTTAATGTTTAGATCTAGTATGAGTTAGTTTATCAGTGTTAATGGTTAGATCTAGTATGAGTTAGTTTATCAGAGTGTTAATGTTAGATCTAGTATGAGTTAGTTTTATCAGAGTGTTAATGTTAGATCTAGTATGAGTTAGTTTATCAGAGTGTTAATGTTAGATCTAGTATGAGTTAGTTTATCAGGTGTTAATGTTAGATCTAGTATGAGTTAGTTTATTCAGAGTGTTAATGTTAGAATCTAGTATGAGTTAGTTTATCGAGTGTTAATGTTAGATCTAGTATGAGTTAGTTTATCAGTGTTAATGTTAGATCTAGTATGAGTTAGTTTATCACCTCCACCTTCAGACACACCATCTTCAGACACACCTCCACCTTCAGACACACCTCCATCTTCAGACACACCCACCTTCAGACACACCTCCACCTTCAGACACACCTCCACCTTCAGACACACCACCACCTTCAGACACACCTCCACCTTCATAAACACCACCTTCAGACACACCTCCACATTCATAAACACCACCTTCAGACACAGGAGGGGGAGGGGGAAGAGCAGCCTACCGTCGTGGGGAGCCGTCGTCGTGGGGCGCTATGGCGACCACACTGACGGTGTTGGAGGTTCTCAGCAGCTCCACCATCTGCTGGTGACTCAGCGTCGCCACGGGAACCCCGCAGATCTCCAGTAGCCGCCCGCCGGGCCGTAGCCCCGCCCCCCAGGCCAGGCTGCGCGGGGCCAGGTCGGCCAGCACGCCCTCCGCATTCACCTGGAAGCCCAGCTGGCCCAACGGGTTCCTGCTGAGCCCCGCCTCCAGCGCCGAGCAGCCCCGCCCCCGCGTCACCAGCTACACACACACAAGCTTGTTAGCACTCCTGGGCCACACCCCCTCTAGGAGTCAGGAGACAACATCATCTCATCTCTGGAGCTGTATTTCCACCTAAAGTACCCAGGACCTTTAGTCCCATGAACTAGTCTCCAGGAGCTAGAAGGTTCCTCCACACACACACACACACACACACACACACACACACTCCACACACACACACACACACACACACACACACACACACACACACACACACACACACACACACACGTTGAACTCATCTTCCATTCTACTCTCTACCTGGAGGCGCTGGCTGAGTTCCTGGCCGTCGTCCAGGAGGTCGAAGGTCAAGCGCTCTCCTCTCTGGAAGTAGATCTTCCCCTCGCCACGCGCTACGCTCCAGCCAATCACGTCGCGGCAGAAGCAGTTGAAGAGCACATCCCCCTTCTCCTCCTCCACCAGCACCACCAGCTCCTGGGACACGGCCAGGAGACAGGCCACGCCCCTGGCCACGGCGGGCCAGGCCACGCCCCCGGCGGAGTGCAGGTGGGCGTGTCCGGGAGGCCTGGATCGTTCCTTCTTCTTGATGAAGCTGAAGCGAGGGGTGGGGCCGTCGAGGGGCGTGGCCGACTGCCAGGTGGCCACCAGTTGGCGCAGGGCCAGGTAGCGCTGGTGGGTGGAGCCAGGGGCGGAGCCGGCCGCCTTGCGCACGGCGTTGTGGGCGTTGATGATCTTGGCGAGCAGAAAGTCCCCGAGGGAGGGGCCGTGGGGGAAGGTGGCGCCCGGGGGGAGGGGCGGGCCGAAGGCGGGCACGTCTCTGGGCCTCGTCACGGCAACGCTGAACAACAACAAACAACAAGCAGGCGGTAAACACACGGTGTTGAGGTCACCTGGTGCCGCGGGGGCCTGGCCGCCCCTCACCTGTAGCATAGCTCCGCCCACCCCTGGAGCCGGACCACCAGGTAGACCCCCTGGGGGGCGGGGCCCAGCGGGGAGAAGGGAGGGGCCCCGGGCTCCTGGAAGACCAGAGTCACCCCCGACTGGAAGCAGAGAGAAGATCTAACATTAACACTCTGATAAACTAACTCATACTAGATCTAACATTAACACTGATAAACTAACTCATACTAGATCTAACATTAACACTCTGATAAACTAACTCATACTAGATCTAACATTAACACTGATAAACTAACTCATACTAGATCTAACATTAACACTCTGATAAACTAACTCATACTAGATCTAACATTAACACTCTGATAAACTAACTCATACTAGATCTAACATTAACACTCTGATAAACTAACTCATACTAGATCTAACATTAACACTGATAAACTAACTCATACTAGATCTAACATTAACACTGATAAACTAACTCATACTAGATCTAACATTAACACTGATAAACTAACTCATACTAGATCTAACATTAACACTCTGATAAACTAACTCATACTAGATCTAACATTAACACTGATAAACTAACTCATACTAGATCTAACATTAACACTCTGATAAACTAACTCATACTAGATCTAACATTAACACTGATAAACTAACTCATACTAGATCTAACATTAACACTCTGATAAACTAACTCATACTAGATCTAACATTAACACTCTGATAAACTAACTCATACTAGATCTAACATTAACACTGATAAACTAACTCATACTAGATCTAACATTAACACTGATAAACTAACTCATACTAGATCTAACATTAACACTGATAAACTAACTCATACTAGATCTAACATTAACACTCTGATAAACTAACTCATACTAGATCTAACATTAACACTCTGATAAACTAACTCATACTAGATCTAACATTAACACTCAGATAAACTAACTCTGACCTGCTGGCTGGGAGGGTGGGGGGTTAGGGTGCTGACCTGCTGGCTGGAGAAGCATAATGAGGTCCCAGACACGTGGAACATGACCTCATGGTCCTTGTAGGCGGCATACACACAGTGACTTCCTGTTGGACCCTCTGGGAGACAGGAAGTGATGTCAGAGTTATGCCTCACAGAATTTGTTTGTCACAATTGCTGCTCAAGATAGAAAAATAGAATAAGAAATAGGATGGAGTAAAATATGCACGCGTACAGAAGAAGGTTCATAATCTATACAGACGGAAAGGTGACCAACTATAAAGACACTCTGGGATATTTCAAAGATTTAAAAGAGGGAGGGTCAGGGGTCAGGGTGAGGAACAGGGGTCAGGTGTCAGGGCTAGGGTAAGGTAAGAGGTTAGGGGTCATGGCTAGGTTTAGCAGTCAGGGCTAGGGTCAGAGCTAGGGTCGGGGATCAGGGCTAGAGCTAGGGGTCAAGTTTAGCGGTCAGAACTAGGGTAGGGTGAGGGGTTAGGAGTCAGGGATAGGGGAGGGTGAGGGGTTAGGGGTCAGGGGTAGGGGTCAGGTACCCTGGGTGTCCAGCTGGGTCGGGTTCTGGGGGATCTTCTGACCCAGGAGGTCCAGGAAGTGATGCAGTGCTGGACTGGACCAATCAGTGTCCTCCGTCTGGCTGGTGCCCTGGGACCCCCTGCAGAGAGCCACGCCCACCTGATGCTGCAGACACACCTACACACATACGCACGCACACGCACAACACAATGACATGTGATCTCTACATTTAACCATGACTACAGCACTAGGAGGGTGGCTAGGTAGTTACCCCCTGCTGGTCCAGCTGGAGGAGGAGTTCCGGGATGGCGGGGGCGGAGCTAGCCAGACGCAGACAGGAAGTGCTGAGCTCCGGGAGGATGTAGTCCAGCACATCCTTCAGGGGCAGACCCCGCGGACCGCCATGTTTAGAGGATGAGGGGACAGAGTCCTCAGGGACGGACCCTCTCAAGGTCCTGGTCTGCGGGGGGGGGGGGGAGAGAGGGGGAGAGAGAGAGAGAGAGAGGGACTCATCATGAGGTCATAGAGGGCCGTGTCCTACTCATCATGCGGTCAGAGGGGCGTGTCCTACTCATCATGAGGTTGTGGAGGGGCGTGTCCTACTCATCATGAGGTCATAGAGGGGCGTGTCTACTCATCATGAGGTAGAGGGCGATGTTAGATCTAGTATGAGTTAGTTTATCAGAGTGTTAATGTTAGATCTAGTATGAGTTAGTTTATCAGAGTGTTAATGTTAGATCTAGTATGAGTTAGTTTATCAGTGTTAATGTTAGATCTAGTATGAGTTAGTTTATCAGAGTGTTAATGTTAGATCTTCTCTCTGCTTCCAGTCGGGGGTGACTCTGGTCTTCCAGGAGCCCGGGGCCCCTCCCTTCTCCCCGCTGGGCCCCGCCCCCCAGGGGGTCTACCTGGTGGTCCGGCTCCAGGGGTGGGCGGAGCTATGCTACAGGTGAGGGGCGGCCAGGCCCCCGCGGCACCAGGTGACCTCAACACCGTGTGTTTACCGCCTGCTTGTTGTTTGTTGTTGTTCAGCGTTGCCGTGACGAGGCCCAGAGACGTGCCCGCCTTCGGCCCGCCCCTCCCCCCGGGCGCCACCTTCCCCCACGGCCCCTCCCTCGGGGACTTTCTGCTCGCCAAGATCATCAACGCCCACAACGCCGTGCGCAAGGCGGCCGGCTCCGCCCCTGGCTCCACCCACCAGCGCTACCTGGCCCTGCGCCAACTGGTGGCCACCTGGCAGTCGGCCACGCCCCTCGACGGCCCCACCCCTCGCTTCAGCTTCATCAAGAAGAAGGAACGATCCAGGCCTCCCGGACACGCCCACCTGCACTCCGCCGGGGGCGTGGCCTGGCCCGCCGTGGCCAGGGGCGTGGCCTGTCTCCTGGCCGTGTCCCAGGAGCTGGTGGTGCTGGTGGAGGAGGAGAAGGGGGATGTGCTCTTCAACTGCTTCTGCCGCGACGTGATTGGCTGGAGCGTAGCGCGTGGCGAGGGGAAGATCTACTTCCAGAGAGGAGAGCGCTTGACCTTCGACCTCCTGGACGACGGCCAGGAACTCAGCCAGCGCCTCCAGGTAGAGAGAGGTAGAGAGAGGTAGTGATGGAGGTTCAGGACTGTGTGTGTGTGTGTGTGTGT
>PIJE02003327.1:0-25422 GCA_002895965.2 Coryphaenoides rupestris | reverse complement strand
GACACACCCACTCTTCAGACACACCTCCACCTTCAGACACAACACCATCTTCAGACACACCTCCACCTTCAGACACACCTCCACCTTCAGACACAACACCACCTTCAGACACACCTCCACCTTCAGACACAACACCATCTTCAGACACACCTCCACCTTCAGACACACCTCCACCTTCAGACACACCACCACCTTCAGACACACCTCCACCTTCAGACACAACACCACCTTCAGACACACCTCCACCTTCAGACACAACACCATCTTCAGACACACCTCCACCTTCAGACACACCTCCACCTTCAGACACACCACCACCTTCAGACACACCTCCACCTTCAGACACACCTCCACCTTCAGACACACCACCACCTTCAGACACACCTCCACCTTCAGACACACCTCCACCTTCAGACACACCACCACCTTCAGACACACCTCCACCTTCAGACACAACACCACCTTCAGACACACCTCCACCTTCATAAACACCACCTTCAGACACACCTCCACCTTCAGACAACACCATCTTCAGACACACCTCCACCTTCAGACACACCTCCATCTTCAGACACACCACCACCTTCAGACACACCTCCACCTTCAGACACAACACCATCTTCAGACACACCTCCACCTTCAGACACACCACCACCTTCAGACACACCTCCACCTTCATAAACACCACCTTCAGACACACCTCCACATTCATAAACACCACCTTCAGACACAGGAGGGGGAGGGGGAAGAGCAGCCTACCGTCGTGGGGAGCCGTCGTCTTAAGGTGGAGGTGTGTCTGAAGATGGTGTTGTGTCTGAAGGTGGAGGTGTGTCTGAAGGTGGTGTTGTGTCTGAAGGTGGAGGTGTGTCTGAAGGTGGTGTTGTGTGTTTCTGGTTTACAGGAGCTTTACTGAGATGTACCCGGGTCACTGTGGAGCAGTCGCCCAGCCCTGGCCCTGTGGCCTCCCCGGGGCCCCGCCCCCTCTGGGCCCTAGCCCCGCCCAGCAGATGTTCCACTACGCTCCTCTGACTCCGGGCTCCATCTCGAGGACCGGCTCTTTTGACCGCTCCGAGATCAGCCGGTAAGACCCTAGTTACCGTGGTTACAGACCCTAGTTACCATGGTTACAGACCCTAGTTACCGTGGTTACAGAGCAGGTAGGACCCAAGTAACCATAGTTACAGACCCTGGTCACCGTGGTTACAGACCTTAGTTACCGTGGTTACAGACCCTAGTTAACATGGTTACATACCCTTGTTACCGTGGTTACAGAGCAGGTAGGACCCAAGTAACCATAGTTACAGACCCTAGTTACTGTGGTTACAGACCCTAGTTACCGTGGTTACAGACCCTAGTTACCGTGTTTACAGACCCTAGTTACCATGGTTACAGACCCTTGTTACCATGGTTACAGAGCAGGTAGGACCCAAGTAACCATAGTTACAGACCCTAGTTACTGTGGTTACAGAGCATGACTGACAGGACCAGGAGCACTGTAGGAGTCCTAACACTGTAGGAGTCCTAACACTGTAGGAGTATTAACACTGTAGGAGTCCTAACACTGTAGGAGTACTAACACTGTAGGAGTCCTAACACTGTATAACAGAGTACCTCAGCCTTCCTAACCTCAGCTGTCTGGTGTGATTTTCCCAGGATGCATCAGGGCTTTGCTGTGTCGCCTCGTGCCTCGCAGGTTCGGGGGGAGGGGCTTGTCTTCTGCAGTTCACCCAGCAACCAATCAACATCCAGCGATCCGGGTCCAAACGGCACCTGGTCCCAGTGTAGCACCTGGCGCGGGTAAGGTGCTGCAGAATCCTGCCCGTGGGTTCGATTCCCGGCAGGAGGTGGAGCACTACTGCTGGTCCAAGCACCATATAGTCCACTGGGACTATTCTCTCACCTTGACCCATGACCCCCTGGCCGCTAGACCCCCTGACCCCTAGACCCCCTGACTCCTAGACCCCCTGACCCCTAGACCCCCTGACCTCTAGACCCCCTGACTCCTAGACCCCCTGACCTCTAGACCCACTGACCCCCTGACCTCTAGACCCCCTGACCCCTAGACCCTAACCCGTAGCAGGTCCAGTAGTACAGGGTCTGAGCAGCTCCCGGCTCCAGGACTCTGGTTTCCTCCAGCCTCCACATCCGCTGCTGGGAATGTCGGGAGTGGCAGCCGGAATACCAGAGTCCCGCTGGGTCCGATTACAGCACAACGTCCTGGAAATAGACTGCAGGCTTTAGATCTGGCCTTCCAGTCAGGATCTCTATCCTGCCTCTAATACTTCCTCTAATACTTCCTCTATCCTGCCTCTAATACTTACTCTATCCTGCCTCTAATACTTCCTCTATCCTGCCTTTTAATACTTCCTCTGTCATGCCTCTAATACTTCCTCTATCCTGCCTCTAATACTTCCTCTGTCCTGCCTCTAATACTTCCTCTGTCCTGCCTCTAATACTTCCTATAATACTTCCTCTGTTCTGCCTCTGATACTTCCTCTATCCTGCCTCTAATACTTCCTCTAGTGAGGCCAGGGCGAGGTTGGGTGACACTAGGTCGTGCGCGGCCGCAGGACACCTCTCCTTTAGCAAACCCAAAGGTCCACGGGTTGTAATCGGGGAATTCCAGCCCCGGGTATAGGGTGTAATAGGATGTAATAGGATGTAATAGGGTGTAATAGGGTGTAATAGGATGTAATAGGGTGTAATAGGATGTAATAGGGTGTAATAGGATGTAATAGGGTGTAATAGGGTGTAATAGGATGTAATAGGGTGTAATAGGGTGTAATAGGGTGTAATAGGGTGTAATAGGGTGTAATAGGATGTAATAGGGTGTAATAGGGTGTAATAGGATGTAATAGGGTGTAATAGGATGTAATAGGGTGTAATAGGGTGTAATAGGATGTAATAGCGTGTAATAGGGTGTAATAGGGTGTAATAGGGTGTAAATAGGTGTAATAGGATGTAATAGGGTGTAGTAGGGTGTAATAGGATGTAATAGGGTGTAATAGGATGTAATTAGGATGTATAGGGTGTAATAGGGGTAATAGGTGTAATAGGATGTAATAGGGTGTAATAGGGATGTAATAGGTGTAATAGGGTGTAATAGGTGTAATAGGATGTAATAGGGTGTAATAGGATGTAATAGGGTGTAATAGGGTGTAATAGGGTGTAATAGGATGTAATAGGGTGTAATAGGGTGTAATAGGGTGTAATAGGGTGTAATAGGATGTAATAGGGTGTAATAGGGTGTAATAGGGTGTAATAGGGTGTAATAGGGTGTAATAGGGTGTAATAGGGTGTAATAGGATGTAATAGGGTGTAATAGGGTGTAATAGGGTGTAATAGGATGTAATAGGGTGTAATAGGGTGTAATAGGATGTAATAGGGTGTAATAGGATGTAATAGGGTGTAATAGGATGTAATAGGGTGTAATAGGGTGTAATAGGATGTAATAGGGTGTAATAGGGTGTAATAGGATGTAATAGGGTGTAATAGGGTGTAATAGGATGTAATAGGGTGTAATAGGGTGTAATAGGATGTAATAGGGTGTAATAGGGTGTAATAGGGTGTAATAGGGTGTAATAGGATGTAATAGGGTGTAATAGGGTGTAATAGGGTGTAATAGGGTGTAATAGGGTGTAATAGGGTGTAATAGGGTGTAATAGGATGTAATAGGGTGTAATAGGGTGTAATAGGATGTAATAGGGTGTAATAGGATGTAATAGGGTGTAATAGGGTGTAATAGGATGTAATAGGGTGTAATAGGGTGTAATAGGGTGTAATAGGATGTAATAGGGTGTAATAGGGTGTAATAGGGTGTAATAGGGTGTAATAGGGTGTAATAGGATGTAATGGGGTGTAATGGGTTGTAATGGGATGTAATGGGGTGTATCTGCACAGAGTTGATGGATGAGGAACACATCAGTTCTTTAACATGCGTCTCTCTCTCTCTCTCTCTGTCAGCCCATCTCCTACCTCGGTCGCCCATCCCGCTGGTAATGAAGGAAGAGACCAGTCCAAACTGGAGAGAAGCAGCTCCTCAGGTCTGTCACTACCATCAGCTGTCAATCATCACTACAGTCAGCTGTTAATCATCACTACAGTCAGCTGTCAATCATCACTACATCCATGAGCTGTCAATCATCACTACAATAGCTGTCAATCATCACACATCAAAAGATACATCCTCTTTATTGATATGTCATCATGTGACCTCGTCTGATGACATATCAACACTAACCGTGACTCCACCCCCCCAGACGGCCAGGGCCGACGCCCCGCCTCCAAGCTCCACAAGCAGCGGGAGAAACCCCCCGCTGGACCCCCCGCCGGGCCCCCTGCCGTCAGCAGGACCACGGTGAGCCCTCTTTAGCCAGCAGCTACAGTCTATGGTCGTGGCTCGCTAACGGGTAGCTGGCTAGCTCCTAGCAGGCTAACGGGGGTATGTTGTCCCAGCAGGGCTAGCTCCTAGCAGGCTAACAGGGGTGTGTTGTCCCAGCAGGGAGGCGCCAGTCTGTCCAACACCATGTCCAGCGAGGCCTCCAGCTGTCCGGACCGAGAGGAGGTAGGCCTCACCTCCATCAAGGGGGCGTCGACGGACAGCGGCATTGACTCCACCCCTGTGGCCACGCCCCCTGCACTGCCCCTCCCAGAGGGGGTGGAGGAAGGGCGGGGCTTAGGCGGGTACCACGAGGCGGGGACTCCGGAGAGGAGCAGAGCTCAGAGCGTTGCCCCAGCAACTGCCTCCGGACACCCTGGAGACGGCAGCCTGAGCTACCTGAGTGACAGCAGCTCACAATCCAGGTAGAGGACTCTCTCTCTCTCTCTCTGTCTGTCTCTGTCTCTGTCTCTGTCTCTCTCTCTGTCTCTCCCTCTCTCTCTCTCTCTCTGTCTCTCTCTCTGTCGCTCTCGCTCTCGCTCTCTCTCATATATATATATATATGGGGTGTGAGGGAGGGGCTCTTATATCTTGGGGAGGAGCTCTGATGTCTTTGGGGAGGGGCTCTTATATCTTGGGGAGGAGCTCTGATGTCTTGGGGGAGGAGCTCTTCTATCTTGGTGGAGGGGTGATGATGTCTTGGGGGAGGAGCTGCCCTGGAGAAGGCTGTGGGATGTTGAGGTGGAGCACGTTGTGTTCAGTTTGTCTGCTTTCTCTCCGTAGCTCTCGCTGTTCCAAGAGTTCGTCAGGGAGGAGGGGAAGCCCCGCCCCCAGGCCTGGGGGAGGGATGATGTCAGTGGTGGAGGGGGCGGGGCCAGCCACACAGGACAAGCTGTTTGGATGGAAGGCGGCGGAGGGCGGTCCTTGTCCTGAGCGTCCTGACAGGTGAGACCCAGGTTCTCCAGCCTATCAGAGAGAGGGACAGATTTTCCCCAGAGAGAGTCACGAGGTTTGTGGTGAGAGAAACTCCTGTTCACATTGAGGTCGACGCCCCCCTCAGTCTGAGGTCCAATACATCAGTCTCCTGTCTCCTATGGAGGTCTCCTAGCTTGCATATATATTCATATACAGTATATGTATATGTGTATATATACAGTATGTATCTATATGTCCCTCTCTCCCCCTGAAGCCTGCCGCTCCAGGTGCAGCCCCGCCCAGCCCGGGATGCCTTGCTGCAGGTGAGGATGTCTGACTCCTCCCCCGGCCCTGCAGACACAGACCAGGTGACTGCAGACAACCAATCAAACATCTCCGTAAAGTGTGACGTAAACACTAGGAATGAAATGTGACCTCTCCTTCCTCTGTTCCTCCTCTCTCCTTCTTTTCTCTCCTCCTCCTTCTCCTCCTCCTCCTCAGTCTCTACTTGTAGCTCCGCCCCTGTTCCCAGTGTCTCCATGGCGACTGCTCCAGCGCAGCATGTCTGAGGAGAGTCTGTGGAGCCGCCCACGGAGTTTGTCCCTGATCAGCTCCGGTAGCTCCCTGCTGGAGACCCCCGCCAGCACCCTGCCCTACGGGAGCACCCAGCACCCACTGACCAGCACCCAGCACCCACTGACCAGCACCCTGCCCTACGGGAGCACCCAGCACCCACTGACCAGCACCCTGCCCTACGGGAGCACCCAGCACCCACTGACCAGCACCCTGCCCTGGGCCTCCCTTCACAAGAGTGAGTCACAAGCTCATTAACAGGGAAACCCCTCGGCCAATCAATGGGGCCGTTGTGGGAACTAGTAGAACCAGATGATGTGGACAGGAAGTGATGCTGATAAAAGTGTTGTCAGTAACAGGAAATTATGTTTTTTTTGCAGACGGGCTGAGCTTCTCTGACGGGGCGTTGGCAGAGCGGATCAAGATGGCGGAGTTGTGGAACTCCTGGTCTCACCTGGTGACCACAGCACACACCTTACCAGGTAAGCTCCCTTAGCCCCGCCCCTGGCAGCACACACCTTACCAGGTGAGCTCCCTTAGCCCCGCCCCCGGCAGCACACACCTTACCAGGTACAGTAGAACACGTCAGTAGAACAGGAGAACAACACGTCAGTAGAACACATCAGTAGAACATGTGAACACGTCAGTAGAACACGTGAACACGTCAGAACAGGTCAGTAGAACAGGTCAGTAGAACACGTCAAGAACACGTCAGTAGAACAGGTCAGTAGAACAGGTCAGTAGAACACGTCAAGAACACGTCAGTAGAACAGGTCAGTAGAACAGGTCAGTAGAACACGTCAAGAACACGTCAGTAGAACACGTCAGTAGAACCGGTCAGTAGACAACATATCAGGCTCAGCATCATGTATGTTCGGCAGAACCCTGGCCCAACGTCTCCGTCCAACATGAGGACCTAACAGAGAGCAGGCGGTGGGGGGGGGGTGTTCCTGTGATGCATCGGGGGCGTGGCCACCACTGTTGCTAGGCGACAGCGGGTGTGTGATTGGCTGCATCGAGCGCTGTGGGTTCCAGTGGTTGGAGAAGGAGAAGGTGTCTTGGTGGCATGGGGTCAGCGGTCAGGACAGTGTCTTGGTGGCACGGGGTCAGAGGTCAGGGCAGTGTCTTGGTAGCACGGGGGTCAGAGATCAGGACAGTGTCAAGAACAACAGGTTTAAACACACTGTGTGTTAGCGTCACAGGCTAGCATCCCTGCTAACGTAGGTTCATTACAGAGGCCTCGTTGTGGCTAGCCTCGTCCCTCTAGCCTCGTCGGGCTAGCCTCGTCGTGGTAGCCTCTGTGGGCTAGCGTCGTCGTGGTAGCCTCTGTGGGCTAGCCTCGTCGCTGCTAGCCTCGTCGTGCTAGCCTCTGTGGGCTAGCCTCGTCGTACTAGCCTCGTCGTGCTAGCCTCTGTGGGCTAGCCTCGTCGTACTAGCCTCGTCGTGCTAGCCTCGTCATGCTAGCCTCGTCGCAGTGTTGTGTATGTGCTACACGCACACAAGGTGCATGTTTAAACAGTTGTGCATTATCCTATGTGTGTGTGCGTGTGTGTTACTGGTGTGTGTGTGTGTGTGTGTTACTGGGTGTGTGTGTGTGTGGGTGTGTGTTTACTGGTGCGTGTGTGTGGTGTGTGTGTGTTACTGGTGAGTGTGTGTGGTGTGTGTGTGTGGGTGTGTGTGTTACTCGGTGTGTGTGTGTGGTGTGTGGTGTGCTTACTGGTGTGTGTGTGTTACTGGTGAGTGTGTGTGGTGTGTGTGTGTGTTACTGGTGTGTGTGTGGTGTGTGTGTGTTACTGGTGTGTGTGTGTGGTGTGTAGCAGCCCACTGTGTGTATCTACTGAACTGAGCTGCAGTACTCAGGACTCTCCTGGTTGGAGGCGCAGGTTGTCCTGGCGGAGAAGGAGCACCTCCTCCTGCAGGAGCCTCTTCTCCTCCTGCTCCTGGTGGGGAGATGGAGACAGGGAGGGTCATATGATGCGTTTGCCTATATATCTTCATATCTTTATATTTGTATATTTTGACTGGGATTAATAAATAATAAAAAATCTGGGATTAATAAAGTTCTATCTTATCTTATCTTTCCAATAAAACAGAACTTTTAGTCCCAGGAACTTCTCAGGGTATTCAGACTGAGAGACAAACCTTCCTGAGTTCCTCCTGCAGCCGACACAGAACCTCCTCCAAGTGATCCACCCTCCCTGACAGCAACGCAGCACACACCTCCCTGAGGAGGAGAGGAGAGAGAAGAGAAGAGAAGAGAAGAGAAGAGGAGAGGAGAGGAGAGAGAGAGAGAGAGAGGGAGGAGGAGAGAGAGAGAGAGAGAGAGAGAGAGAGAAGAGGGAGGAGAGGAGAGAGAGAGAGAGAGGAGAGAGAGAGAGAGAAGGAGAGGAAGAGAGAGGAGAGAGAGGAGAGAGAGGAGAGAGAGAGAGAAGAGAGAGGAGAGGAGAGAGAGGAGAGAGAGAGAGAGAGGAAGGAGAGGAGAAGAGAGAAGGAGAGAGAGGAAAAAAGAAAAGAAAGAGAGAGACAGAAGAGAGAGAGAGGGGAGAAAGAGAGAGGAGAGAGGGAGAGAGAGAGAGGAGAGAGGAGAAAGAGAGAGAGAGGGAGAAAGAGGAGAGAGAGAGGAGAGAAGGGGCAGGACTTGTGTGTATAAGTGTGTTTCTACAGCTGCCAATACTATAATAATGCTGTAGAAGTATTGTAGTACTACTGCATGCAGTGTGTTGGTACTGCAGTACCGTACCCGTCCTGCAGAGCGGCGCTGACCTGCTGACCCCGGGCCGGCATGGAGGGCACACACACCTGGTCCACTAGACACAAACACACACACACACATACATATATATATCTGTATATATATATCTGTATATATATATATATATATACAGATATCATATCAGAGAGAACCATGATGCAATCAGAGCAGCCCGGGGGCGGGGTTAATGGAGCTTACCTGGTAAGATGTGTGCTGCCGGGGGCGGGGCTAAGGGAGCTTACCTGGTAAGGTGTGTGCTGCCGGGGGCGGGGCTAAGGGAGCTCACCTGGTAAGGTGTGTGCTGCCGGGGGCGGGGCTAAGGGAGCTTACCTGGTAAGGTGTGTGCTGCCGGGGGCGGGGCTAAGGGAGCTCACCTGGTAAGGTGTGTGCTGCCGGGGGCGGGGCTAAGGGAGCTCACCTGGTAAGGTGTGCTGCCGGGGGCGGGGCTAAGGGAGCTTACCTGGTAAGGTGTGTGCTGCCGGGGGCGGGGCTAAGGGAGCTCACCTGGTAAGGTGTGTGCTGCCGGGGGCGGGGCTAAGGGAGCTCACCTGGTAAGGTGTGTGCTGCCGGGGGCGGGGCTAAGGGAGCTCACCTGGTAAGGTGTGTGCTGCCGGGGGCGGGGCTAAGGGAGCTCACCTGGTAAGGTGTGTGCTGCCGGGGGCGGGGCTAAGGGAGCTCACCTGGTAAGGTGTGTGCTGCCGGGGGCGGGGCTAAGGGAGCTCACCTGGTAAGGTGTGTGCTGCCGGGGGCGGGGCTAAGGGAGCTTACCTGGTAAGGTGTGTGCTGCCGGGGGCGGGGCTAAGGGAGCTCACCTGGTAAGGTGTGTGCTGCCAGGGGCGGGGCTAAGGGAGCTTACCTGGTAAGGTGTGTGCTGTGGTCACCAGGTGAGACCAGGAGTTCCACAACTCCGCCATCTTGATCCGCTCTGCCAACGCCCCGTCAGAGAAGCTCAGCCCGTCTGCAAAAAAAACATAATTTCCTGTTACTGACAACACTTTTATCAGCATCACTTCCTGTCCACATCATCTGGTTCTACTAGTTCCCACAACGACTTGAAACATCTAAACCATTGATTGGCGAAAAGGGGTATGTTCCCTGTAATGACTTTGTGATCACTCTTGTGAGGGAGGCAGGGCAGGTGCTGGTACAGTGGGTGTGGGTGCTGTACCTTCCCGTAGGGCAAGGGTTGCTGGATCATGGGTGTGGCTGGTGCTAGAACGAAACCCTAAGAAGAGTTCGGTCAGTTGGATGCTGGGTTGCTCCCACCCGTGGGCAGGGTGCTAGGTCAAGTGGGTCGTGGTGCTGGTCAATGGGTGTGGGTTGTCCGGTAGGGGCAGGGGTGCTGGGCGCTCTTCTCTTCTCTTCTCTTCTCTTCTCTCTCCTCTCCTCCTCAGGGAGGTGTGTGCTGCGTTGCTGTCAGGGAGGGTGGATCACTTGGAGGAGGTTCTGTGTCGGCTGCAGGAGGAACTCAGGAAGGTTTGTCTCTCAGTCTGAATACCCTGAGAAGTTCCTGGGACTAAAAGTTCTGTTTTATTGGAAAGATAAGATAAGATAGAACTTTATTAATCCCAGATTTTTTATTATTTATTAATCCCAGTCAAAATATACAAATATAAAGATATGAAGATATATAGGCAAACGCATCATATGACCCTCCCTGTCTCCATCTCCCCACCAGGAGCAGGAGGAGAAGAGGCTCCTGCAGGAGGAGGTGCTCCTTCTCCGCCAGGACAACCTGCGCCTCCACCAGGAGAGTCTGAGTACTGCAGCTCAGTTCAGTAGATACACACAGTGGCTGCTACACACCACACACACACACCAGTAACACACACACACCACACACACACACCAGTAACACACACACACACCACACACACTCACCAGTAACACACACACACCAGTAACACACACACACCACACACACACACCAGTAACACACACACACCACACACACACACCACACACACTCACCAGTAACACACACACACCACACACACGCACCAGTAACACACACACCACACACACACACACCAGTAATACACACACACACACACACCAGTAACACACACGCACACACACATAGGATAATGCACAACTGTTTAAACATGCACCTTGTGTGCGTTAGCACATACACACACTGCGACGAGGCTAGCATGACGAGGCTAGCACGACGAGGCTAGTACGACGAGGCTAGCCCACAGAGGCTAGCACGACGAGGCTAGTACGACGAGGCTAGCCCACAGAGGCTAGCACGACGAGGCTAGCACGACGAGGCTAGCCCACAGAGGCTACCACGACGACGCTAGCCCACAGAGGCTACCACGACGAGGCTAGCCCGACGAGGCTAGAGGGACGAGGCTAGCACAACGAGGCCTCTGTAATGAACCTACGTTAGCAGGGATGCTAGCTGTGACGCTAACACACAGTGTGTTTAACCTGTTGTCTTGACACTGTCCTGATCTCTGACCCCCGTGCTACCAAGACACTGCCCTGACCTCTGACCCCGTGCCACCAAGACACTGTCCTGACCGCTGACCCCATGCCACCAAGACACCTTCTCCTTCTCCAACCACTGGAACCCACAGCGCTCGATGCAGCCAATCACACACCCGCTGTCGCCTAGCAACAGTGGTGGCCACGCCCCCGATGCATCACAGGAACACCCCCCCCCCACCGCCTGCTCTCTGTTAGGTCCTCATGTTGGACGGAGACGTTGGGCCAGGGTTCTGCCGAACATACATGATGCTGAGCCTGATATGTTGTCTACTGACCGGTTCTACTGACGTGTTCTACTGACGTGTTCTTGACGTGTTCTACTGACCTGTTCTACTGACGGACATGTTCAGTAGAACAAGTAGAACACGTCAGTAGAACACGTCAGTAGAACAAGTGAATACGTCAGTAGAACACGTCAGTAGAACACGTCAGTAGAACAAGTGAACACGTCAGTAGAACACGTCAGTAGAACACGTCAGTAGAACAAGTGAACACGTCAGTAGAACACGTCAGTAGAACACGTCAGTAGAACAAGTGAACACGTCAGTAGAACAAGTCAGTAGAACACGTCAGTAGAACAAGTGAACACGTCAGTAGAACACGTCAGTAGAACACGTCAGTAGAACAAGTGAACACGTCAGTAGAACACGTCAGTAGAACAAGTGAACACGTCAGTAGAACAAGTCAGTAGAACACGTCAGTAGAACACGTCAGTAGAACACGTCAGTAGAACAAGTGAACACGTCAGTAGAACAAGTCAGTAGAACACGTCAGTAGAACACGTCAGTAGAACAAGTGAACATGTCAGTAGAACACGTCAGTAGAACACGTCAGTAGAACATGTGAAGAACACGTCAGTAGAACACGTCAGTAGAACATGTGAAGAACATGTCAGTAGAACATGTGAAGAACACGTCAGTAGAACATGTGAAGAACATGTCAGTAGAACATGTGAAGAACACGTCAGTAGAACATGTCAGTAGAACACGTCAGTAGAACAGGAGAACAACACGTCAGTAGAACACATCAGTAGAACATGTGAACACGTCAGTAGAACACGTGAACACGTCAGAACAGGTCAGTAGAACAGGTCAGTAGAACACATCAGTAGAACATCGTGAACACGTCAGTAGAACACGTGAACACGTCAGAACAGGTCAGTAGAACAGGTCAGTAGAACACGTCAAGAACACGTCAGTAGAACAGGTCAGTAGAACAGGTCAGTAGAACACGTCAAGAACACGTCAGTAGAACAGGTCAGTAGAACCGGTCAGTAGACAACATATCGACGTGTTCTACTGACGTGTTCTACTGACATGTTCACTTGTTCTACTGACGTGTTCTACTGATGTGTTCTACTGACTTGTTCTACTGACGTGTTCACTTGTTCTACTGACGTGTTCTACTGACGTGTTCACTTGTTCTACTGACGTGTTCTACTGACTTGTTCTACTGACGTGTTCACTTGTTCTACTGACGTGTTCTACTGACGTGTTCTACTGACGTGTTCACTTGTTCTACTGACGTGTTCTACTGACGTGTTCTACTGACGTATTCACTTGTTCTACTGACGTGTTCTACTGACTTGTTCTACTGACGTGTTCTTCACATTTTCTACTGACGTGTTCTTCACATGTCCAGCGGCGCAGAGGAAGACGTGTTTCTAAAGCAGAACTTCCTCTTCCTCCAAACCTGAAACCTTTTACTGTTCAGACAGCAGACATGTGACCCGACTATCTGGTGGTACTCCTACGTGTAGCAGTACTACTAGTATACCAGGTACAGTACTAGTACTACCAGGTACAGTACTAGTACTGCCAGGTACAGGACTAGTACTACCAGGTATAGTACTACTACCAGGTACAGTACTAGTACTACCAGGTTCAGTACTAGTACTGCCAGGTACAGGACTAGTAGTACTACAACCAGGTGCAGTAATACTACCAACCAGTGTAAAATGTTTTGACCTGCAGACACTTTCTGCCTTTTTAAATAAATGTTTATAAATAAGTGAGATGGAGTGAGTTCTTTATTTAACCTTTAACCTTTACAGGTCAGCTGACAACGTTGTCATGGCAACTAGGATGACAGAATGATGTTGGAGGAGAGACAGGATGATGGAGGAGAGGCAGGATGAGACAGGATGATGGAGGAGAGACAGGATGAGAGGAGAGACAGGATGAGAGAGGAGAGGCAGGATGATGGAGGAGAGACAGGATGAGAGAGGAGAGGCAGGATGATGGAGGAGAGGCAGGATGAGACAGGATGAGAGAGGAGAGGCAGGATGAGAGAGGAGAGGCAGGATGATGGAGGAGAGACAGGATGAGACAGGATGAGAGAGGAGAGGCAGGATGATGGAGGAGAGGCAGGATGAGACAGGATGAGAGAGGAGAGGCAGGATGATGGAGGAGAGGCAGGATGAGACAGGATGAGAGAGGAGAGGCAGGATGATGGAGGAGAGGCAGGATGATGGAGGAGAGACAGGATGAGAGAGGAGAGACAGGATGAGAGGAGAGGCAGGATGATGGAGGAGAGACAGGATGAGAGAGGAGAGACAGGATGAGAGAGGAGAGACAGGATGATGGAGGAGAGACAGGATGAGAGGAGAGGCAGGATGATGGAGGAGAAACTGATTTCAGATGGAACAACATTAGACAGAACTCAGAATTGCATCTCTGCTTTTTGCAGATGATGTGGTTCTGTTGGCGACATCAGACCGTGACCCCCAGCATGCACTGGGGCGGTTTGCAGCCGAGCGTGAAGCGGTCGGGATGAGAGTCAGCACCTCCAAGTCTGAGGCCGTGGTTCTCTGCCGGAAAACGGTGGAGTGTTCCCTCCGGGTTGGGAGTGAGTCGCTGCCTCAAGCGAAGGAGTTCAAGTATCTCGGGGTCTTGTTCACGAGTGAGGGCAAAATGGAGCGGGAGATGGACAGACGGATCGGTGCAGCGTCTGCAGTGATGCGGGCGCTGTACCGGTCCGTTGTGGTGAAGAGGGAGCTGAGCCGGAAGGCGAAGCTTTCGATTTACTGGTTCATGCTAACACCACGCTAGCCTACTTCGTAGTTGGTTGAACTGTGTTCCAGGGCCGTGTGTTAATAAAGGTTGGTTGAACTGTGTTCCAGGGCCGTGTGTTAATAAAGGTTGGTTGAACTGTGTTCCAGGGCCGTGTGTTAATAAAGGTTGGTTGAACTGTGTTCCAGGCCTGTGTGTTAATAAAGGTTGGTTGAACTGTGTTCCAGGGCCGTGTGTTAATAAAGGTTGGTTGAACTGTGTTCCAGGGCCGTGTGTTAATAAAGGTTGGTTGAACTGTGTTCCAGGGCCGTGTGTTAATAAAGGTTGGTTGAACTGTGTTCCAGGCCTGTGTGTTAATAAAGGTTGGTTGAACTGTGTTCCAGGGCCGTGTGTTAATAAAGGTTGGTTGAACTGTGTTCCAGGGCCGTGTGTTAATAAAGGTTGGTTGAACTGTGTTCCAGGCCTGTGTGTTAATAAAGGTTGGTTGAACTGTGTTCCAGGCCTGTGTGTTAATAAAGGTTGGTTGAACTGTGTTCCAGGGCCTGTGTCTGACGCTGCTGCTGCTGGCCATCTTTAAGAAGGCTCTGCCGGCGCTGCCCATCTCCATCACCTTTGGCCTGGTCTTCTACTTCTCCACAGACTACCTGGTCCAGCCCTTCATGGACAACCTGGCCGCCAACCAGTACTACATCTGACACCCCCCCCCACCCACTGCTCTGATTGGCTGCCGAACAACAAACCAAAGGCTTTTTGATTGGTGTGGTCAGGAAGCCGGATGGACCTGGAGAATGTTTTTGTGCAATAATAAAACCTGCTGTAACCTGCGTAGTGGATGTGGAAGGTGCTAGATGTTCCTCAGCCCAGCTCCTCCACTAAGGTGGACTTTCCAGTTTCTTTTCTTAGATTTGTGCGACCCTTCTGAACGCCGTGGCGCTCTGAAGGTTTTGGTGGGAAGCCCGTTCCAGACTTAACATATTGACGGTTAGATCGCTCGTCGCAAGGCTGTCTCCTCTGACCACAGATGATGAGGTTCTCTTGGTACCAGGTGATGGACGGCCGGTTGGGGCCTGCAGGTCTTCCCCCTGGTCCGGTGAGGAACGGGTCATCTGGGCTTCAGAGACTTCTATCCAAGTGGTTTTATAGAACAGACACCAGGCACTGGTGAACATTTCCCTGCATATTAATAAAGCTATGATTCCTGATGTCACGTTTTTGGTTGGTGGTGTGTCGCGGGATTTTATTTTATTTTTTATGTAAAAAATTTGCCTTGGCTCAAAAGTTTGAAAAACACTGATCTAAATCACCCCCCACAACAGACTCCTAACTCTTAATAACACACATTCATTTCCCACCCATAATCCTTGTCCAATCACATCAGAACGCAAACACAATTCGCTGCAAATAAAAGTGGCCGTGGCCTGGGTGCAGTTCTTTGCGTCCTGTGGTCAAATCTGAAGCCGCCAATCAGAGCAGCTTCTGGTCACGTCGACTCCCATACACTCTATTGGGCCGGTGCCCCTCAACCAGGAAGTAGGCGAAGTAAAATAAACAAAAGACAATTTGGAACCATTGTTGAATGAATGCAGACTACAATGCTGGTGCATTGTAAACAAGTTTATTTCATAATTATCCAATTAATGTAACTTGTTTAAGAACACTTCTCCAGATATGGTGGGTGGGCTGCCAGCCCCAGTCACTTTGGATAAAAGCGTCTGCCAAATGCCCTAAATGTAAAGTAAATGTATTAACAGGACGGATCCCGGTCCTTCCCTCAGTGCAGAAGTATCTAAACCAGAGGACAAAGTCCAACCCTCCACCCTCCCACTCCTCACTGTGTGACCCCAAGTCCTGCTGCTTACAGCGAGACTCCGGAGAAATGTAGAACCTGCACGGCAGCACAATGAACACATGAAGTCATGGCAACGCCTTTATTAAGATAACAAACAGAGAAACCAGCTGGATGACGCGGAGACACAGGGCGGGGCTTCAGCTGCGCTCCTCAAACTGCCCTTTGTTCTTCAAGAGGAAGGCCGCGAGGTACTCTATGGGGTTAGGCGGTCTGGAACAGAGAGGTCAGAGGTCAGGGTTGTTGTCAGAGGGGGGCCCAACTAGCAGCATCACTTGGTGGGGTGCAGCTCACCTGTCCTTAGCCAGCACCGACAGGCCCTGCAGGAGGATAGGCACGACGGTCTGGTCCAGGTAGGCTCGCGTGGGGAGGGCCTGCAGGTCCACCTTCTGCTTGGAGGTCTTCTCTGCAGCGCCGGCTTTCTCATGGTCCACTATCCTCTACAGCGGGAACACAGTCAGGAGCAGCTTGTGCACAGGAAGCCCTCGGCAACACACAGGATGCAGTCATCAGAGTGCCCGGTGCTACATACCTGGATGTTCTCCGTCAGGCCGTATTCAGCATGGGGGTTCTCAGTCACCTTGACAAGGAAGACGTGTGGTTCAGACGCACATTTAGACATCCTAACTAATGTAGACAATACCAGACTTTGTATTCTAGATCATTTAGATATCCTAACTAAAGGGTAACTGGTCTTACTGGGGTGTGTCCCTCCATGGACTGGTCCGTGTCAGCTGGATCTGTCAGAGGAGAACCAAACATCCTCAGCAAAAGGTTCGATTCCCTGTTCCTCACATACACACTCATTAAATCACCTTTATGTTGCTTTATCCACAGTTTAAGACCATAAAACATTGAGGAGACAGCTGCTGTCGTGTTGTATTCATGTACTTTATTATTCTATATGGTGTATAAAGTGTGTTTCTATGAATGAACTCCATAGCATCTTTAGAGATAAAAGAGAACAATCTGCACATTATTATTATTATTAAGTATAGAAGCCGATAATACAACACGTTACATTACAAACACAAGAAGAACCCGTGAAGGCCAATAATAAATAAGAATAAATGAGGATAATGAGAATGACGATAATGAGAAGAGTCCCGCCGAGCGGCGCCTCACCGTCCGCCATGTTTGTTGTGATGATTCACGCAAGACGCGCTGCGCACAAGGTACGCATCTTATGCGGAATAATGTTGATAAATGATATTAACCTGAGAATATGAACAATAACATTATTAACATTATTAACATTATTAACATTATTAACATCGTTAACGAAACAAACTTTCACTCCCAAATAACAACATTTAGTCGTCCAGCTGCAACATTACGGGAGCTTTATAACACAGAACTACTCGAACACACCGGAAGTGTGTGTGTGACGGAGACACACACACAAACACACACACACACACGCACACACACAAACACACACACACACACAAACACACACACACACACACGCACTCACACACACGCACACAAACACACATACACAACCACACACACACACACGCACACAAACACACATACACGCACATAAACACACACACAACCACACACACGGTGCGGTACACGCGGCGGCCACCAGGGCGCAGCAGAGAGACGCGGTGGGTTTAGAGTTTCATATTAGTGGTAGGGTTAGGGTTGGGGTTAGGGTTTCATATTAGGGTTTGGTTTTAGGGTTAGTGTTTCATATTAGGGTTTGGTTTTAGGGTTAGGGTTTCATATTAGGGTTTGGTTTTAGGGTTAGGGTTTCATATTAGGGTTAGGGTTTCATATTAGGGTTTGGTTTTAGGGTTAGGGTTTCATATTAGGGTTTGGTTTTAGGGTTTCATATTAGGGTTTGGTTTTAGGGTTAATTACATGACAACAATGACTAAGCAGTTTTTGTCCCGCTTGTTGTGTGGACACGCACACACACACACACCCCTCGTCGCGCCAATGGCGGTGACGCCAAAGCCACGCCCCCTCGTCGCGCACACAGAAGGGGCGTGGCTATGGCGGTGATGCCGTAGCCACGCCCCCTCGCCAAACACAGAGAGACACACGTGTGTTTAGGGGGCGTTTATGCTGTGTGTGTGTGTGTGTGTTTTTGAGTATAGGCCTATGTATTTTATGTTGTGTTTTATGTTGTGCCAAAATGGTGCCAATCAAAATGGTGTCAAAATGGCGTCTGTGTTTGGCGTAATGGCGTGTGGTGGTGTAATATTTATAGACGCCAAAATGGCGCCAATCAAAATGGTGTCAATGGCGGTGACGCCATAGCCACGCCCCCTCGTCGCTCATACAGAAGGGGCCACGCCCCCTCGCCAAACACAGAGACACACACACACGTGTGTTTAGGGGGCGTTTATGCTGTGTGTGTGTGTGTGTATGTAGACCTAATTGTTGATTTAAGATCAAGACCTAGTAATGACCTTGCTAATACAAAAGTACAGTTTTATTTGTAGGTATTGTTAGTGTGCTAATGAAACATTACTTCAAAGTACATACGTGTATCTCTCTACTCCTCTCCTACACATCTGTGTGTGTGTGTGTATGTGTTATTGCTTGCTTAGCAGGCACCCTTAAAATTTCCCTGGAATTTTTCTAGTTGACATTTATGCTTCATTTGTTCACGACCCTAACGACCGAGGAACAGAAGATTAGAACGTCTGAGTGGAGCTCACCTGACCTGTCAATCACACCTCACCTGACCTGTCAATCACATCTCACTTGACCATTGATGCAATTCTTCAGAAATGGACCGATGACGTCCGGTCGAATGTTTCTGCTATCTGGCATGTTAGCTCCCAGATAGCTAACATGCCAGATAGCAGGTTAGCTCCAGGTTAGTCTCACAGCACGAGTTGCCACGGTAACTGAACCAAGATCAGTCTAATCTTGGGATCTGAAACAGACAATCCTGCCTTTCCCTGAATTCTGCCGTAACATATCTGGTTAAGTGCCGCGTCTTGAGACAGGGCCTGGGTGGGCAGAATATCACAGTATTACACTTCAATTATGCCAAATTGTTTTCACCGTCTGAATATCTTATCTTGCCTATATATTTATATATTTATATATTTGTATATTTTGACTGTACATTTGTAAATCTGTTAGTTTATTTGTATTATTCTGTGTATTTCTCTTGTTTTATTGTACTGTATTGTTATGCAAAATTTCCTTCGGGATTAATAAAGTTCTATATTATCTTATCTTATCTTATCTTATCTTATATGTCAGATTATGATGATTGTGAGCCTCTGGCTTCACATGCTACACATCAACCATGACAGTGTATGTGTGTGTAGATAGCGTGTGTATTTATAGCAGGGCCACTACACGCTAACTCCTCTCTCTCTAAAGTACATGATGGATTCATAACATAGATACATACAGCAAGAAACCCTAACCCTAAAACCAAACCCTAATATGAAACCCTAACCCTAAAACCAAACCCTAATATGAAACCCTAACCCTAAAACCAAACCCTAATATGAAACCCTAACCCTAAAACCAAACCCTAATATGAAACCCTAACCCTAAAACCAAACCCTAATATGAAACCCTAACCCTAAAACCAAACCCTAATATGAAACCCTAACCCTAAAACCAAACCCTAATATGAAACCCTAAAACCAAACCCTAATATGAAACCCTAACCCTAAAACCAAACCCTAATATGAAACCCTAACCCTAAAACCAAACCCTAATATGAAACCCTAACCCTAAAACCAAACCCTAATATGAAACCCTAACCCTAAAACCAAACCCTAATATGAAACCCTAACCCTAAAACCAAACCCTAATATGAAACCCTAAAACCAAACCCTAATATGAAACCCTAACCCTAAAACCAAACCCTAATATGAAACCCTAAAACCAAACCCTAATATGAAACCCTAAAACCAAACCCTAATATGAAACCCTAACCCTAAAACCAAACCCTAATATGAAACCCTAAAACCAAACCTATGAAACCCTAACCCTAAAACCAAACCCTAATATGAAACCCTAAAACCAAACCCTAATATGAAACCCTAACCCTAAAACCAAACCCTAATATGAAACCCTAACCCTAAAACCAAACCCTAATATGAAACCCTAAAACCAAACCCTAATATGAAACCCTAACCCTAAAACCAAACCCTAATATGAAACCCTAAAACCAAACCCTAATATGAAACCCTAACCCTAAAACCAAACCCTAATATGAAACCCTAACCCTAAAACCAAACCCTAATATGAAACCCTAACCCTAAAACCAAACCCTAATATGAAACCCTAAAACCAAACCCTAATATGAAACCCTAACCCTAAAACCAAACCCTAATATGAAACCCTAAAACCAAACCCTAATATGAAACCCTAACCCTAAAACCAAACCCTAATATGAAACCCTAACCCTAAAACCAAACCCTAATATGAAACCCTAAAACCAAACCCTAATATGAAACCCTAACCCTAAAACCAAACCCTAATATGAAACCCTAAAACCAAACCCTAATATGAAACCCTAACCCTAAAACCAAACCCTAATATGAAACCCTAAAACCAAACCCTAATATGAAACCCTAACCCTAAAACCAAACCCTAATATGAAACCCTAAAACCAAACCCTAATATGAAACCCTAACCCTAAAACCAAACCCTAATATGAAACCCTAACCCTAAAACCAAACCCTAATATGAAACCCTAAAACCAAACCCTAATATGAAACCCTAACCCTAAAACCAAACCCTAATATGAAACCCTAAAACCAAACCCTAATATGAAACCCTAAAACCAAACCCTAAAACCAAACCCTAATATGAAACCCTAACCCTAAAACCAAACCCTAATATGAAACCCTAAAACCAAACCCTAATATGAAACCCTAACCCTAAAACCAAACCCTAATATGAAACCCTAACCCTAAAACCAAACCCTAATATGAAACCCTAACCCTAAAACCAAACCCTAATATGAAACCCTAACCCTAAAACCAAACCCTAATATGAAACCCTAAAACCAAACCCTAATATGAAACCCTAACCCTAAAACCAAACCCTAATATGAAACCCTAACCCTAAAACCAAACCCTAATATGAAACCCTAACCCTAAAACCAAACCCTAATATGAAAAACCCTAAAACCAAACCCTAATATGAAACCCTAACCCTAAAACCAAACCCTAATATGAAACCCTAACCCTAAAACCAAACCCTAATATGAAACCCTAACCCTAAAACCAAACCCTAATATGAAACCCTAACCCTAAAACCAAACCCTAATATGAAACCCTAAAACCAAACCCTAATATGAAACCCTAACCCTAAAACCAAACCCTAATATGAAACCCTAACCCTAAAACCAAACCCTAATATGAAACCCTAAAACCAAACCCTAATATGAAACCCTAACCCTAAAACCAAACCCTAATATGAAACCCTAACCCTAAAACCAAACCCTAATATGAAACCCTAACCCTAAAACCAAACCCTAATATGAAACCCTAAAACCAAACCCTAATATGAAACCCTAACCCTAAAACCAAACCCTAATATGAAACCCTAAAACCAAACCCTAATATGAAACCCTAACCCTAAAACCAAACCCTAATATGAAACCCTAAAACCAAACCCTAATATGAAACCCTAACCCTAAAACCAAACCCTAATATGAAACCCTAAAACCAAACCCTAATATGAAACCCTAACCCTAATATGAAACCCTAACCCTAAAACCAAACCCTAATATGAAACCCTAAAACCAAACCCTAATATGAAACCCTAACCCTAAAACCAAACCCTAATATGAAACCCTAACCCTAAAACCAAACCCTAATATGAAACCCTAACCCTAAAACCAAACCCTAATATGAAACCCTAACCCTAAAACCAAACCCTAATATGAAACCCTAAAACCAAACCCTAATATGAAACCCTAACCCTAAAAAACCCAAACCAAACCCTAATATGAAACCCTAAAACCAAACCCTAATATGAAACCCTAACCCTAAAACCAAACCCTAATATGAAACCCTAACCCTAAAACCAAACCCTAATATGAAACCCTAACCCTAAAACCAAACCCTAATATGAAACCCTAAAACCAAACCCTAATATGAAACCCTAACCCTAAAACCAAACCCTAATATGAAACCCTAACCCTAAAACCAAACCCTAATATGAAACCCTAACCCTAAAACCAAACCCTAATATGAAACCCTAAAACCAAACCCTAATATGAAACCCTAACCCTAAAACCAAACCCTAATATGAAACCCTAAAACCAAACCCTAATATGAAACCCTAACCCTAAAACCAAACCCTAATATGAAACCCTAAAACCAAACCCTAATATGAAACCCTAAAACCAAACCCTAATATGAAACCCTAACCCTAAAACCAAACCCTAATATGAAACCCTAACCCTAAAACCAAACCCTAATATGAAACCCTAAACCAAACCCTAATATGAAACCCTAAAACCAAACCCTAATATGAAACCCTAACCCTAAAACCAAACCCTAATATGAAACCCTAACCCTAAAACCAAACCCTAATATGAAACCCTAACCCTAAAACCAAACCCTAATATGAAACCCTAACCCTAATATGAAACCCTAACCCTAAAACCAAACCCTAATATGAAACCCTAAAACCAAACCCTAATATGAAACCCTAACCCTAAAACCAAACCCTAATATGAAACCCTAACCCTAAAACCAAACCCTAATATGAAAACCAAACCCTAATATGAAACCCTAAACCCTAAAACCAAACCCTAATATGAAACCCTAACCCTAAAACCAAACCCTAATATGAAACCCTAAAACCAAACCCTAATATGAAACCCTAAAACCAAACCCTAATATGAAACCCTAACCCTAAAACCAAACCCTAATATGAAACCCTAAAACCAAACCCTAATATGAAACCCTAACCCTAAAACCAAACCCTAATATGAAACCCTAACCCTAAAACCAAACCCTAATATGAAACCCTAACCCTAAAACCAAACCCTAATATGAAACCCTAACCCTAAAACCAAACCCTAATATGAAACCCTAAAACCAAACCCTAATATGAAACCCTAACCCTAAAACCAAACCCTAATATGAAACCCTAACCCTAAAACCAAACCCTAATATGAAACCCTAAAACCAAACCCTAATATGAAACCCTAAAACCAAACCCTAATATGAAACCCTAACCCTAAAACCAAACCCTAATATGAAACCCTAACCCTAAAACCAAACCCTAATATGAAACCCTAAAACCAAACCCTAATATGAAACCCTAACCCTAAAACCAAACCCTAATATGAAACCCTAACCCTAAAACCAAACCCTAATATGAAACCCTAACCCTAAAACCAAACCCTAATATGAAACCCTAACCCTAAAACCAAACCCTAATATGAAACCCTAACCCTAAAACCAAACCCTAATATGAAACCCTAACCCTAAAACCAAACCCTAATATGAAACCCTAACCCTAAAACCAAACCCTAATATGAAACCCTAAAACCAAACCCTAATATGAAACCCTAACCCTAAAACCAAACCCTAATATGAAACCCTAAAACCAAACCCTAATATGAAACCCTAACCCTAAAACCAAACCCTAATATGAAACCCTAACCCTAAAACCAAACCCTAATATGAAACCCTAACCCTAAAACCAAACCCTAATATGAAACCCTAAAACCAAACCCTAATATGAAACCCTAACCCTAAAACCAAACCCTAATATGAAAACCCTAAAACCAAACCCTAATATGAAACCCTAAAACCAAACCCTAATATGAAACCCTAACCCTAAAACCAAACCCTAATATGAAACCCTAACCCTAAAACCAAACCCTAATATGAAACCCTAAAACCAAACCCTAATATGAAACCCTAAAACCAAACCCTAATATGAAACCCTAACCCTAAAACCAAACCCTAATATGAAACCCTAAAACCAAACCCTAATATGAAACCCTAACCCTAAAACCAAACCCTAATATGAAACCCTAACCCTAAAACCAAACCCTAATATGAAACCCTAACCCTAAAACCAAACCCTAATATGAAACCCTAAAACCAAACCCTAATATGAAACCCTAAACAAACCCTAATATGAAACCCTAACCCTAAAACCAAACCCTAATATGAAACCCTAACCCTAAAACCAAACCCTAATATGAAACCCTAACCCTAAAACCAAACCCTAATATGAAACCCTAACCCTAAAACCAAACCCTAATATGAAACCCTAACCCTAAAACCAAACCCTAATATGAAACCCTAACCCTAAAACCAAACCCTAATATGAAACCCTAACCCTAAAACCAAACCCTAATATGAAACCCTAAAACCAAACCCTAATATGAAACCCTAACCCTAAAACCAAACCCTAATATGAAACCCTAAAACCAAACCCTAATATGAAACCCTAACCCTAATATGAAACCCTAACCCTAAAACCAAACCCTAATATGAAACCCTAACCCTAAAACCAAACCCTAATATGAAACCCTAACCCTAAAACCAAACCCTAATATGAAACCCTAACCCTAAAACCAAACCCTAATATGAAACCCTAACCCTAAAACCAAACCCTAATATGAAACCCTAACCCTAAAACCAAACCCTAATATGAAACACTAACCCTAAAACCAAACCCTAATATGAAACCCTAAAACCAAACCCTAATATGAAACCCTAAAACCAAACCCTAATATGAAACCCTAACCCTAAAACCAAACCCTAATATGAAACCCTAACCCTAAACCCTAATATGAAACCCTAACCCTAAAACCAAACCCTAATATGAAACCCTAACCCTAAAACCAAACCCTAATATGAAACCCTAAAACCAAACCCTAATATGAAACCCTAACCCTAATATGAAACCCTAACCCTAAAACCAAACCCTAATATGAAACCCTAAAACCAAACCCTAATATGAAACCCTAACCCTAAAACCAAACCCTAATATGAAACCCTAACCCTAAAACCAAACCCTAATATGAAACCCTAACCCTAAAACCAAACCCTAATATGAAACCTAACCCTAAAACCAAACCCTAATATGAAACCCTAAAACCAAACCCTAATATGAAACCCTAACCCTAAAACCAAACCCTAATATGAAACCCTAACCCTAAAACCAAACCCTAATATGAAACCCTAAAACCAAACCCTAATATGAAACCCTAACCCTAAAACCAAACCCTAATATGAAACCCTAAACCCAAACCCTAATATGAAACCCTAACCCTAAAACCAAACCCTAATATGAAACCCTAACCCTAAAACCAAACCCTAATATGAAACCCTAACCCTAAAACCAAACCCTAATATGAAACCCTAACCCTAAAACCAAACCCTAATATGAAACCCTAACCAAACCCTAATATGAAACCCTAACCCTAAAACCAAACCCTAATATGAAACCCTAACCCTAAAACCAAACCCTAATATGA
>PIJE02003326.1:0-42378 GCA_002895965.2 Coryphaenoides rupestris | reverse complement strand
GGGGGGTTATCCTGAGCTCCTCTGGATATCCCCTCCACCCCCGTCACCCCCACCGCCATCACCCCCGTCACCCCTCTCTCCAGCAGGACTCGTGGCGGAGCACTTAATACTCCAGCCGCAGGGAATGTTCATCTTGGCAGGGCCCGGGCCGACACACGGGCATGACATACAATCCCTGTTCATACGGGGCGGGGCGGGGCGGGGGGAGAGCGATGCATTTGGAACAGCGCTGCGGTCGGTAGGGTGGTGGGGGTGACAGAAGGGTGGGGTAGGGTGGGGTGGGGTGGAGTAGCGGGGTGATTATGGCTGAGACATTGCAGAGTCAGGATATGACGCCTTTTTTTATTTATTTTTTTTCTCCGCGGGTGCTTTATGCTGACAAAAATGATCGCCCTAACCACTCACAAGGTCAGGAGTCTCTCTCTCTCTCTCTCTCTCTCTCTCTCTCTCTCTCTCCATGACAGTGTTTTGACCACTGCTTCTGGCTTACTTCATGATGATTTTCCCTCCCTCCCTCCCTCCCTCTCTCGCTCGGCCCTCTCTCTCTCTCGCCTCCTCTTCCTGGCTTTACTCACATGTCTGCGGGGATTAAGTCATCATGGTATTGTCAGCTTAATAAATATTATAGCTGGTCAAAGTGACAGCGGCAGCAGCTCAAAGACAGTCCGGGAGCTTTTGCCATTACTTCTTCTTTTTTTGGACTGACTTAAGAAGCTTTTTTAAGTTCAGTAAGTTGAGCCGTCCAACTATAATGGAAGGAGTCTCTATATGTATGTATATATGTATGTATGTGTGTATGTATGTATGTATGTGTGTATGTATGTATGTATGTATGTATGTGTGTGGTGTGTGGTGTGTGTGTGGTGTGGTGTGTGTGTATGTATGTATGTTTGTATGTGTGTGTGTGTATGTGTGTGTGTGTATGTCTGTGTGTATGTCTGTCTGTCTGTGTCTGTGTGTGTCTGCATGTATGTATGTATGTATGCATGAATGTATGTATGAATGTATGCATGCATGTATGTATGCATATATGTATGCATGTATGTATGTGTGTATGTATGTATGCGTGTATGTATGTATGTATTTATGCATGTATGTATGTATGTCTGTCCTTCGTTTTTCTCGACAACCGTTCATCTGATCCACTTCTCGTTTGGCGGGTATATTGCCGAGGAGCCCAGGAAGTGCAGTGTGGAGTGTGAAGTTGGTTGGCTGAGCGGTTCTCAAGAAAGCTGCAAGCAGCAGCAGCAGCAGCAGCAGCAGCAGTGGTACTGGAGGCCACACAGCTGGTCCATTTGGAACAGGCAGGGGGCCACGTTTCGAACGGGCACATGACTAGTTCTATTAATCAGCGCTCGGCAGCAGAACATGGAACGACATTAAACGATTCCCGCTGACGCTAACGAACGTCCAGCCCGTGACTTGATATCCCCTCCACCCCCGTCACCCCCACCGCCATCACCCCCGTCACCCCTCTCTCCAGCAGGACTCGTGGCGGAGCACTTAATACTCCAGCCGCAGGGAATGTTCATCTTGGCAGGGCCCGGGCCGACACACGGGCATGACATACAATCCCTGTTCATACGGGGCGGGGCGGGGCGGGGGGAGAGCGATGCATTTGGAACAGCGCTGCGGTCGGTAGGGTGGTGGGGGTGACAGAAGGGTGGGGTAGGGTGGAGTAGGGTGGAGTAGCGGGGTGATTATGGCTGAGACATTGCAGAGTCAGGATATGACGCCTTTTTTTATTTATTTTTTTTCTCCGCGGGTGCTTTATGCTGACAAAAATGATCGCCCTAACCACTCACAAGGTCAGGAGTCTCTCTCTCTCTCTCTCTCTCTCTCTCTCTCTCTCTCTCCATGACAGTGTTTTGACCACTGCTTCTGGCTTACTTCATGATGATTTTCCCTCCCTCCCTCCCTCCCTCTCTCGCTCGGCCCTCTCTCTCTCTCTCGCCTCCTCTTCCTGGCTTTACTCACATGTCTGCGGGGATTAAGTCATCATGGTATTGTCAGCTTAATAAATATTATAGCTGGTCAAAGTGACAGCGGCAGCAGCTCAAAGACAGTCCGGGAGCTTTTGCCATTACTTCTTCTTTTTTTGGACTGACTTAAGAAGCTTTTTTAAGTTCAGTAAGTTGAGCCGTCCAACTATAATGGAAGGAGTCTCTGTATGTATGTATGTATGTATGTATGTATGTATGTATGTATGTATGTATGTATGTGTGGTGTGGTGTGGTGTGGTGTGTGTGTGTGTGTGTGTGTGTGTATGTATGTATGTATGTATGTATGTATGTATGTATGTGTGTGTGTGTGTGTGTGTGTGTATGTGTGTCTGTGTCTGTGTATGTATGCATGAATGTATGTATAAATGTATGCATGCATGTATGTATGCATATATGTATGCATGTATGTATGTGTGTATGTATGCATGTATGTATGTATGTATGTATGTGTGAATGTCCTTTGTTTTTCTCGACAACCGTTCATCTGATCCACTTCTCGTTTGCCGGGTGTATTGCCGAGGAGCCCAGGAAGCACAGTGTGGAGTGTGAAGTTGGTTGGGTGAGCAGTTCTCAAGAAAGCAGCAAGCAGCAGCAGCAGCAGCAGCAGCAGCAGCGGTACTGGAGGCCACACAGCTGGTCCATTTGGAACAGGCAGGGGGCCACGTTTGGAACGGGCACATGACTAGTTCTATTAATCAGCGCTCGGCAGCAGAACATGGAACGACATTAAACGATTCCCGCTGACGCTAACGAACGTCCAGACCGTAACTTGGAAAGCACAGCTCGAATGGAATTCAGAGGGACACGCTCGCCGAGGAACACCAGCCGGGGGCTTTTGGTGCGAGTCACGCAGGCAGCGGCCGACTGCACCAGGAATAACCTTTGCTGTTGCCCGAGTGTCTGCGCAACCTTGGCAACCATGTGCCGCCAATCTGTGGTGGCGGCGGCTGCGGCGGCGGCGTTAGAAAGCCAACGGGGTCGCCATCGTCTCCCCGGGTGATGCCTCCTTGCCTCCACCGTCCCCTTGTCAGAGGACATTGTGGTGCCAAGGCGCTGGAGGTCATTACTATGAGGCATATATTTGCATATGACAAACAGCGACATTAGTTACCTCATCGGGATTCACGGCAGCGCCTTATAATGTCAATGTTAAGGCGCAGGTCGTGACGGTTCAGAACATTCTATTTAGCTTGTAATCATTCGCTAATAAAAGCATTCGACCGTGTTTTTCTTCTTTGTGTGCGTCCTCTCTAGCCTGATGTCTTGTGACGATAGTGCCTCGTGTTTTCTTCAAGAATGAGCTCTGTGCGAACCACACAACAGAGAAAAAAGCACATGAAGGTTGGACACCACAATAACGACGCCACCACAACTCACTGGGTTCGCCGTGTGTGTGTCCTCCGTCTCTCGTGGCCACGTCTTGCCTGTGTGTGTGTGTCCGCAAGGCCGCAACTCGTCACCGGCGCGATGCAGCATTTGATAAAGTACAAATCCAATGACCCCCAGCCCCCCCCGCCCCCCGTTCCGCCCTCAGTGTGCAACAGCAAATCACGACGCACGTTTAATCTCTCAGCCCAGCTGCTGCGCTGGACCCGATGCATAAAGGTCTATTAGGAAGCCTCGGCTTCACGACCCGCCGGCGTCTCAATCTCATTACGCAGGCCGGATAGCGTCGGGCCGCGGCCTGCGTGTCTGCGGGAGCGCCACGTATCTGCAAGGAACAACAACAACGCAGCTGAATAACGGTGGAGGGAATATGGACCTGGGGGTGGAGGTGGGGGTTTGGGCATTACGACGACCCGGGGAGAGAGAGAACGGGAGAAAAGGAGCACTCTTTTTCTTCTTAGTCTTCTTCTTCTTCTTTGTTTTTTACTCGCTGATAAATACGTGCACCGCCGACAAACGTGTCTTTGTCTCCCGGCCCATCTATTGTCTCGCGCGGCGCTGGGGGGGGGGGCTGAAACGAAGCCACTCCGATCATCCTTCTGTCTGACGTTTTGGACATTTCACACCGCACACACCACACACACGACACACAACACACACACACACACACACACACACACCACACACAAAACGCACACAACACACACACACACACACTCAATGTATAGACTAACTGAATGTGTAGACTTACTCAATGTGTCGGCTAACTCAATGTATAGACTAACTCATCACACACAAACACACACATACGTGCACACTCACTCAGGCACATGGAAGAAACCGATATACTGTATATGGACTGACACACACACTCAAACACACACACACACACACACCACAAACGCAGACAGACACATGGCCATGATGCATGTCCTCATTAAGGCATACACACATACACGTACACAAAAACATACACACACACACACGCACGCACACACACACACACTCTCATGTACATGATAACAACACAAACACACGCTCATGCATTTATTCAGGGCGACACACATACAAGCAACCGCTTGCTCTTCCACACACGCATACGCATTGCATCTCTTTGTATGGGAAGAGACACATCTGCCTTCTACAGGCCAGGTGACCAGGGAGAGAGAGAGAGAGAGAGAGAGAGAGAGAGAGAGAGAGAGAGAGAGAGGAGAGGGGAGAGATGAGAGAGAGAGAGAGAGGAGAGAGAGGAGAGAGAGGAGAGAGAGAGAGAGAGAGAGAGAGAGAGAGAGAGAGAGAGAGAGAGAGCACAATCGCTAAAACCCATCAGCTCAGCCATCCAGAAACCCCACCATTAATGGGGGCGGGTGGGGAGGTGGCAGGGAGGTGGGTTGCGGGGGGCTGGCAGACGTGGACCTCCACACTTTCAGCGGTGCAGTTCAGCTTTTAATCCAAAAAATGTACCAATCGTTTGGCGAGGTAACCGTTCACCTGTACACGTAGACACCGCGCTACAAGAGCTGATTTAGTGTCGTTTAGGTCACTGTTTATTTCATCATTCAGCTGTCACTGTCTGCATGCCAGGCGAGTATAGACATAAAGAGAGATGTATGTTATTGTATAGGGTTCTGGTGGTTTGGTCACACACACACACACACACACACACACACACACACACACACACAGATCTACATACTGTATATACTGTATATTCATGTGTCTTGATTGTTTATTTACCCAGGTGGGGTGGGGGGGGGATGTGCTGAGGGTGACTGAAATGCTAATTGGCAGCACGGCTTGGACCAGTGAGTGTATACCATTGTTAGACGTCCCTCAATGTTGCCCACAGCACTGCTGCCCAACCGACAAAGAGTCAGAGAGGCAGAGAGAGAGAGAGAGAGAGAGAGACAGAGAGAGACAGAGAGAGATAGAAAGGCAGTCAGAAACAAACAGAGAGAAACACCAAGAGAGAGAGAGAAAGAGAGAGAGAGAGATAGGGAGAGAGAGAGAGAGGTATGCTGAGGCTCAGACTGACAGCTCCAACTCTCACTCCTCTCATCCAGTATTGATGAGCTGAGGCCATGCGGGCTGCACAGGGACCCGCCACCAGCACACAGCGCACTCACAATAAAAACACCTCCGCATAGAGCACATACATACCAATGCCACACACACACACACACACACACACACTTTGTATTTCCATATCTGTATCCACCTCGGCCCAAAAGTAAAGGTTCTCGGTTCAAACTGTCCTCAGTCTCCCTGTAATATTCAAACAGCTGACACCTGACCCGCCTCCCCGGCACGTAATGAAGCCCCCGTGTCCGTGTCCATATCCACCGGAAGTGGCTTTGGAGCCAAGAAACAAGAAAACACATCAATAAGTAAACATGTGCAAGGCAACAGAACACAGCCTCCTCCTCGGCCATCTTCTCTCCTCCAGCAGCGCGTGCCTCCCTGTGTAACCGCAAAAACACAGATGCTGCTTGCATGCATATACAGCATGTACCACCACCACCACCACCACCACCACCTCCAACACCATGACTGCTGCTGCTGCTGCTGCTGTAGGCCCCTCGGCGACGCCTCCTCTCATGGAATTGCCTTTATGTTGTCGGCAGAGAAAGCATGAAAGACCCCCCCCGGCCCACCCGCTGCACCCGCTCCCACGGCTGTTTCACTCTTTGCTTTGAGTCTGACAACCGTCTCAAGGCTGTCGAGCGACGGGGAGACCCCCCCTCCCGCCACAGTCACAGATGTTGTAAAATGTTTGTTTTTTCTTCAGCTTTTTTCTTTTGCAATACATTTTTTCCGTCGTCGTAATGAGACACAACGATGTCCAAATTCATGAGCACACGAGCCTTTCCTAATTAGAACAACACACACACACACACACACGCACACACACATGCACACACGCATGCTGGGTACATCATCGTGAACAACGGATCAAAAGCCGGGGGGGAAACATGTTTTCTCCCAGTGGGGTTTCTCCCAGACTGTGTGTGTGTGTGTGTGTGTGTGTGTGTGTGTGTGTGTGTGTGTGTGTGTGTTGGAAGTGACTGCAGAATGATCAGACTCTCTCGGTGTGTGTGGTGAACGCCCCTCCATAATGCATCTCCTTAATACATGATTTGTATTAAAGACAGGGGACGTATTAATGAGGAAGATGATCGACCCGCTGCACAACTTTGTTTGGCCTCAGCATTGTATACACCCACTCTATGCAGACAGTGTGTGTGTGTGTGTGTGTGTGTGTGTGTGTGTGTGTGTGTGTGTGTGTGTGTCATGTGTGTGTGTGTGTGTGTGTGTGTGTGTGTGTGTGTGTGTGTGTGTGTGTGTGTGTGAATGCCCTACGTGGGCTGCAGATATGCAATCTAGAGTACAGCAGGTGTCCTTGTGGTCGGCTGGGCATCTGTGTGCAGAAGCAGCAGCACTCAACCTCCACCCACCCCCCACCTCCACCCCAACTCCACCTCCACCCCCCCCCACCCCCGCACCCCCCACAGACGCCTGTGACCAAAAACAAGCTGAGCATTTAATAAGTGACAGCATGAGCTCCCTATTGGCCTTTTGTTAAATATATATATATGTGTGTGTGTGTGTGTGTGTGTGTGTGTGTGTGTTCTTGTTCTATGTGTTCTTGAGCTTAGTTGTGCCTGAAAAATCGAATCTATGAATCTATTTCTGTATTTGTCATGCTAGAAATATATATATATATATATATAAAAAAATATATATACAGAACTGGTATTTTAATTGGAAAATTCGTTGGTACGCCACCATGGCAACTCCATGGCAACTGCGACCAACCAGTGAGCAGAAATCAAGAGCCAGGCAGGAGTGAGGGCCACTCGACATACTCAGGATGACAGAAGGAACTTCCCGCCTTTGCAAGCATCCCCTCTTGCATTACGGAAGCCCTGGATGTGCTCATCAGCAACATGACAGAGGCCTTTATGGAGCTGTCATGTTATATTTGAAACGGCGCAAAATGACACAAAATCGTACTAAATAAATGTAGCACGATTTTTTGGATGCATTATTTCAGTTCTGTCGTTTGTTTTTTTGAAATGCAAAATGATAATGCCTTCCGAGTGGAGAAAGATCATTTCTTCTTGGCTGAGAGGAGTTCATGCGTAGGTGGAAGAGTTTTTTTGTACATATATACAATCAGTGTCATGCACCAGTGGCATACGATTGCCAACCGCTCAGCTCATTACAAGGTTGTTACGGCAACCCATTGCCCAAGTCGCTTCTCATACAGAGAGGAACCCACGGCTCCAGAATGAAAATTCTATTTCATGCTATATTTAAGCGTTCCTCAGCTCGGCTCATTATAATCTGTAATGTTCACACTTTTCAGTCGTTTCTGCTTTTTCCTTTTTTAAAACATCTTGCTTTGCCACCCAACTGATTCAAGCAGCTGGCGTCTGTACAGTTGTGTTCACACACACTAAATAACATATGGCCGTCGGAGTGGGTGGGGCTTACAGGCATCAATGCAATTAGTTTATTACCAATGACAGCAACCAATACATTGCCAGGATAACCTAAAGTATTACAAATAAATACATAAACTAGGCGTGATTGCTTAGAACTGTTGCTGTGCTCGAATAAACATGTATGCTGTATAAGACTTTTATTCTCACCGTCACGGTGAAAGATAAAAAAGGGACGTATGCCACAGCGGGACGGGTGAAGAGCAAAAGAAGATTCATTTTCATGATGACAGAACGCGATGCAAACTGTCCCCATGCCGTGACAAGATAAACCTTTTCTTGCGCTGTGATTTGGCATTCCTTCATGGTTCCTCTCTGTTGGCTTGACACCACTGTGGCAGACGGCAGCCTGAAAACACAAAAGCCCTTTTCATGTCAGCATACAGAGAGAGAGAGAGAGAGACAGAGAGACAGAGAGAGAGAGAGAGAGAGAGAGAGAGAGAGGGGGGGGGGGGGGGACGAGAGAGTGTTTATGACTTGAAAAATTGTCATTTTGGAAATCGGAAAACACTGAAACCAAATACAGGAAAACGATAGGCAGCTATAATAGGATAAAGATATAATAACATCAGGCGTGTCTAGTAATATATACCCTCGTACACAATATATACTACACTATGAAATGAAATAACTGCAAACTAGTATCAGCCATTTTCACAGCAGGGGTGGAAATAGTTGTAGCTCATTAGGTTAATCTAATGATTATCTAATGGTTAGGTAATTAACATTGAATGTTGTATGTTGGTAGTAATGGTTTTTTTGGTCATTGTTTGAGATGACCAGATCAGTCTAGCATCCTTCCCAATGGACTGATCGAATCAGAATGCATCCAAAAATTCCCTAAATGTAAATCTAGGTGGACATTCACACTTGAGGTCACTGTCACAATAAACATTTTACAATTTAGAAACGGCTTGGAATGGCTAAGCACACTCACTCGTGGTTATATAATAGAGCGTCTTTAAAGGGGAATTTCACATCTCTGCTTCTGCTGACTAACCCTAGCCCTAACCCTGACCGATGAGCTATGTCCATATTTTTCGTTGTTTTGTGGCTTTCAATTACAAATGCAGGAAGTAGAACCAGGCAGGAGAATGCATATCATTGCGCAACATACGCAACAATAACATGCCGATCGTGTTGTATTACTCATACAACTGTACTATATAATACATGTACGGTGGCAGGCCTGTTACAAAAGCCAGCGAGCTGTCTAACTGTTACCACAGACACACATCACAGACGGCGATCGCACGTTTGGTACCTACCACTAGCGCACTGGTTCTCAAACTTTTTCTGTCATTCCCCACGTTGGAGGGGGGGGACATTTTCAAGCCCCACCTGTCCCCCATCGGCCCAACAAAATGGTAACGAATTAGGCCAAGTTTAAAATGTATTTATATATATATACAGTATATATATTGTATATATTAAATATATATATATATATATATACAATATATAATATATATATACAGTATATATAATAAATAGTCTGCCCCATTTCTCGAGCTTTCGGGTGAATGCAGTGATCTTGTCTTCCAGGTGAGGTAGGTGCTTGTCTCTGCCTTGAAGCTGAACATTTAACTCATTCAGCTTTCCAAATACATCGCTGAGATAGGTCAGTTTCATCAGACATTGTTCATCACTGAACTTGCTTGCAGCCTCATCATACATGCGCTCCTCCTCCAAAAAGATCCGAATCTCCTGTCTGAGCTCAAAGACTCGACAACACTGCCTCGGGAAGCCACCTTGTTCATTGTGAAAGAGCACATCTCAATGATCAGCTCAATGATCAGCTAGAATAGAATAGAATAGAACTTTATTAATTCCGAAGGAAATTCTTGGTCCCACCTCTGGTTAAAATATACAAATGTGTCGGCAAGATAAGATATTCCGACGGCGAAAACAATTTGGCATAATTGAAGTGTAATATTATTGGACATGACATTAGGAATATTGCACATGATGATGAGAGGAGATGAGAGGTAGTGTTATAGATCATATTTATAGACAACATGATAATAATAATAATAATATAGCACATGATAGCACATGATGTTGGACAGTAATATTAATATTGCACATAATACTGAGGAAAGTGCACATGATGTTGAGAGGTAATATTGCACATTATATTGCTATATTGCTATTATATAACTGTCCTTCCCACAGAGAGGAGAGGAGTTATAGAGTTTGATGGCCACAGGCAGAAAGGACCTCCTGTGGCGTTCTGTGGTGCACCTCGGTAATCTCAGTCTACGGCTGAAGGTGCTCTGGTATGACACCAGTGTGGCGTGCAGGGGATGGGAGGCGTTGTCCATAATACTGAGTAGTTTACTCAGCATCCTCCTCTCCGAGACCTCCACCAAAGACTCCAATTCCACTCCCAGGACAGAACCCGCTTTCCTGATGAGCTTATTGAGTCTGTTGGCGTCGGCTGCCTTCACCCTGCTGCCCCAGCACACAACAGCGTAGAAGATGACGCTGGCCACCACAGAGTGATAGAACATCTGCAGCATGGTTTTGCAGACGTTGAAAAGATCTGAGTCTCCGAGGAATACAGGCGACTCTGACCTTTCTTATACAGGGCCTCTGTGTTTTAGTCCAGTCCACTTTATTGTCTATGTGAACACCCAGGTACTTATATTCCTCGGACAATGCCACCTCGGTCCACCTGATTGCTGGCGGGGTTTCGGGTGAGTCGGTTGCTTCCTGAAGTCCACTACCAACTCCTTAGTCTTAGAGATGTTGAGTTGCAGGTGATTTAGTCCACACCACTCCACGAAACTGTCCCACCACACTGCTGTACTCAGGACTCCTGTCCCGTTCTGATACAGCCCACAATGGCAGAGTCATCCGAAAACGTCTGCAGGTGGCAGGACTGTGAGCTGTATCTGAAGTCTGAGGTGTAGAGTGTGAACAGGAAGGGAGACAGGACTGTCCCCTGAGGTGCTCCCGTGTTGCTCACTATAGTGTCCGACATGTTGCTCTGCCGCCTCACATACTGTGGCCGACCTGTGAGGTAGTTAGTAATCCAGGCCACTAGTGGAGCGTCCACCTGCATGTCCAGTAGCTTAGTCCCAAGCAGGGCAGGCTTTATGGTGTTGAAAGCGCTCGAGAAGTCGAAGAATGTGACTCTCACAACGCTGCCTGTCTCCTCCAGGTGAGAATAAGCCCTGTGCAGCAGGTAGATGATGGTGTCATTTGGCGCGACCCTCTTGATTAGCGCCTGCAGTCCTTTTCTTTTCCCTGCCATGGTCTGTGCGCCATCCGATCAAAAGCCCATACAGTTTTTAGTGACTTATTTTATTTTAAACAAATATATTAAGTCGATCTACCGCTGAATAGCGCTAGCACCCCCACCCCTGCCAATCCGCGCATCACTACTGTGCGTACATTGAACACATACAATCCTGCAGGCGCCCCTGCCCTGGATCTCATGTTTTATATATTCATTACTCTTTTGTTTGTGTGTGGTTGTTTTGTCTTGAGTGTATGATCTTTATTGTCAGTAAAGAAAGGCATTAATAAAGATAGGCAAAAAAAGGACACATTTCCTCCCGTTCGCCGCGCCCCAACCTGTCATATGGGGAATAGAGACTGCTCTAGCGTTTCGACCAACGAAGGGAATATGGTGGGTACAGCTCCAGCTGAGATGGCTTCAAAAGTGGTCGCCTCATATCCCATTAGTTCCCTCGTTTGCAGACTTCTTTTGGCTGTTCTGTTGGGGTGTCTGATTACATCCAGCCTGGCACAAAGTCTGGCAGGAATTGCATCGCGTGGGAAAACAACGAAAATGTGCTTTCAAGGCGAGTTTAACAGGGCACCATAGCAACGGTACAATGCGCCTCATTATTACGCGCTATAGCGTCAAGCAAAAGTTAGCAGATGTTAGTTTGAATTAGTTTGATTTGAACGCAAAGCAAATGTAATGCTTCGCTTCATTTCTCCCACATTTTGCTGTGGAAGGAAGAAAAAAAAAACTGAAACCATACAACTATGTCGGCAAAAAAAAGTAATCGGTAAATTAATCGCGGCACATTCATTAGAAGGACAATTTAAGTAATGAGAAACAGCGGAATCCTTTTCTTACACGGAGTTTGATATTGAATGGGCTTGAATGTGGAGGGTGGTTTGCTGACACGGTTATCGAATATCTAAATATTGAAGGAAGCATACAAAAGCCTGGATAGATGTGAAAATTAATCCAGACGTGTGTTAAAGTTTTAAGCTAAGAAAACGATTCCCCCCCTCATCGACCCCCAAGGTGGGCGGCAGTGGGTGAGCGGTTGTCTGGCAAACTGGAAGATTACTGGTTTGATCCCCAACTCATGTTGTCGAGGTGCCCCTGAGCAATACACCTATAAACCCCGACTGGCCCCGCCTAGCTGGGACATGGTGCTGCATGGTGTTGGCCACACACACTTCATTCTTTCAACACTGCCACCTCGCCCCCCACCCCTCTCTCTCTCCTCCCTCCTTCCTCCCTCCCTCCCTCTCTCTCCTCCTCTCTCCCCTTCCTCCTCCCTCTCTCCCTCTCCCTCCCTCCCTCCCTCTCTCTCTCTCCTCTCCCTCTCTCTCTCCCCCTCCATCCCTCCCTCCCTCTCTCCTCTCCCTCCCTCCATCCCTCTCTCCCTCCCTTCCTCCCCTCCATCCCTCCCTCCCTCCCTCCCTCCCTCCCGCAAATAGGGCAGCAGGATGCAGGGTGTTAGGGTTAGAGTTGGGAGCGAGGGAGAGATGGCGGTGGGGGGGGTGGGGGTTTGTCCTGAGCTCCTCTGGATATCCCCCCCCCCCCCATCACCCCCGTCACCCCTCTCTCCAGCAGGACTCGTGGCGGAGCACTTAATACTCCAGCCGCAGGGAATGTTCATCTTGGCAGGGCCCGGGCCGACACACGGGCATGACATACAATCCCTGTTCATACGGGGCGGGGCGGGGCGGGGGGAGAGCGATGCATTTGGAACAGCGCTGCGGTCGGTAGGGTGGTGGGGGTGACAGAAGGGTGGGGTAGGGTGGAGTAGGGTGGAGTAGCGGGGTGATTATGGCTGAGACATTGCAGAGTCAGGATATGACGCCTTTTTTTATTTATTTTTTTTCTCCGCGGGTGCTTTATGCTGACAAAAATGATCGCCCTAACCACTCACAAGGTCAGGAGTCTCTCTCTCTCTCTCTCTCTCTCTCTCTCCATGACAGTGTTTTGACCACTGCTTCTGGCTTACTTCATGATGATTTTCCCTCCCTCCCTCCCTCCCTCCCTCTCTCGCTCGGCCCTCTCTCTCTCTCTCGCCTCCTCTTCCTGGCTTTACTCACATGTCTGCGGGGATTAAGTCATCATGGTATTGTCAGCTTAATAAATATTATAGCTGGTCAAAGTGACAGCGGCAGCAGCTCAAAGACAGTCCGGGAGCTTTTGCCATTACTTCTTCTTTTTTTGGACTGACTTAAGAAGCTTTTTTAAGTTCAGTAAGTTGAGCCGTCCAACTATAATGGAAGGAGTCTCTGTATGTATGTATGTATGTATGTATGTATGTATGTATGTATGTATGTATGTATGTATGTATGTATGTATGTATGTATGTATGTATGTATGTATGTGTGTATGTATGTGTGTATGTATGTATGTATGTATGTGTGTATGTATGTATGTATGTATGTATGTATGTATGTATGTGTGTATGTATGTATGTATGTGTGTATGTATGTATGTATGTATGTGTGTATGTATGTATGTATGTATGTATGTATGTATGTATGTATGTGTGTATGTGTGTATGTATGTATGTATGTATGTATGTATGTATGTATGTATGTATGTATGTATGTATGTATGTATGTATGTATGTATGTATGTATGTATGTATGTATGTATGTATGTGTATGTATGTATGTATGTGTGATGTCCTTCGTTTTTCTCGACAACCGTTCATCTGATCCACTTCTCGTTTGGCGGGTATATTGCCGAGGAGCCCAGGAAGCGCAGTGTGGAGTGTGAAGTTGGTTGGCTGAGCGGTTCTCAAGAAAGCTGCAAGCAGCAGCAGCAGCAGTGGTACTGGAGGCCACACAGCTGGTCCATTTGGAACAGGCAGGGGGCCACGTTTGAACGGGCACATGACTAGTTCTATTAATCAGCGCTCGGCAGCAGAACATGGAACGACATTAAACGATTCCCGCTGACGCTAACGAACGTCCAGACCGTAACTTGGAAAGCACAGCTCGAATGGAATTCAGAGGGACACGCTCGCCGAGGAACACCAGCCGGGGGCTTTTGGTGCGAGTCACGCAGGCAGCGGCCGACTGCACCAGGAATAACCTTTGCTGTTGCCCGAGTGTCTGCGCAACCTTGGCAACCATGTGCCGCCAATCTGTGGTGGCGGCGGCTGCGGCGGCGGCGTTAGAAAGCCAACGGGGTCGCCATCGTCTCCCCGGGTGATGCCTCCTTGCCTCCACCGTCCCCTTGTCAGAGGACATTGTGGTGCCAAGGCGCTGGAGGTCATTACTATGAGGCATATATTTGCATATGACAAACAGCGACATTAGTTACCTCATCGGGATTCACGGCAGCGCCTTATAATGTCAATGTTAAGGCGCAGGTCGTGACGGTTCAGAACATTCTATTTAGCTTGTAATCATTCGCTAATAAAAGCATTCGACCGTGTTTTTCTTCTTTGTGTGCGTCCTCTCTAGCCTGATGTCTTGTGACGATAGTGCCTCGTGTTTTCTTCAAGAATGAGCTCTGTGCGAACCACACAACAGAGAAAAAAGCACATGAAGGTTGGACACCACAATAACGACGCCGCCACAACTCACTGGGTTCGCCGTGTGTGTGTCCTCCGTCTCTCGTGGCCACGTCTTGCCTGTGTGTGTGTGTCCGCAAGGCCGCAACTCGTCACCGGCGCGATGCAGCATTTGATAAAGTACAAATCCAATGACCCCCAGCCCCCCCCGCCCCCCGTTCCGCCCTCAGTGTGCAACAGCAAATCACGACGCACGTTTAATCTCTCAGCCCAGCTGCTGCGCTGGACCCGATGCATAAAGGTCTATTAGGAAGCCTCGGCTTCACGACCCGCCGGCGTCTCAATCTCATTACGCAGGCCGGATAGCGTCGGGCCGCGGCCTGCGTGTCTGCGGGAGCGCCACGTATCTGCAAGGAACAACAACAACGCAGCTGAATAACGGTGGAGGGAATATGGACCTGGGGGTGGGGGTGGGGGTTTGGGCATTACGACGACCCGGGATGAGAGAGTACGGGAGAAAAGGAGCACTCTTTCTTCCGCCGACAAACGTGTCTTTGTCTCCCGGCCCATCTATTGTCTCGCGCGGCGCTGGGGGGGGGGGCTGACACGGAAATCAATGCCGCCGCAATGTGGGGGGGGGGCTGACAGAAAATCAATGCCGCCGCAATGTGACCCTGCGAAAATCGCACACTGCCTCCTGCTAAACGAGCGGAAGGGGGGGGGGGGGGTGTTCAGCTATTGTGATGACAGCCATTGGGAATAATGATCGAAACAAACTCTAAAAGTCCTTCCTTTTTGGAAATAGCCTAGTGTGCGTGTGCGTGTGTGTGTGTGTGTGTGTGAGCTGGACGGGGGGGCGGGGGGGCTTGCGGTGGAGGAATTGCATTGCAGTATGGCTTGCACCCCCAACACACTCAAAGGGACTGCGTGATGTCAAGATGGCGGCGGAGTGGCGTTCCTCGAGTTATTTCATTGGTGTGTTGTTCCCTGCCTGTTTGATATGATCATCTGGTTCTGATCCTCGCGCAAATCACAGCGCCATCTCCCTCTCTCTCGAGTGTCAATACGTCTGCCTCATCGCTCTCCTTATCCAAACGACTCGACCGGCAAAGCCCCCTCATTAATTACAGAAGACATGGCGACATATGGTTATTTGCGCAGCGACATCTTCGGTCGCCTTCCAAAAGGTCAAAAGCTGAACTGAGCTGACGGCTCCTTGCTGTTGCTGTGGAGGAAACGACAAGTCCTGGTGAAATGAAAAGAAAGGAAAAAAAAAAAGACGTTTTCGCGTTTTTTTAGTGATTGTACACTTGTCTGGACAACGTCGTGTGCGTGTGACACGGATCAGGTGACCCCCCCCCCTCATCCCTGCGAGATGTGAGAAGCACCGAGGGCTAAAACAAATTAAAAATACAAATATGAACATGAATTGATATAACAAATACATGAAGGCAAAGCCACTGGTGCTAGAACCCAGCACCCTAATTAAAATGCATTCATGCAAGGCCCATCAAACCTATACTACCTCAACTTAATCTCTCCAAAATCAAACCAAACTTTTTGGTCGTTAATAACTTAATTCGTGGGGATGGCGTGGGAGCCACCCGGGCTCTTAACATGCTTATCTGAGGTTATCTGCACATGGTTAACAGGTCAGCCTGTGAAATCAGGGGGCCAATGGTGCTCTGTAGCCAATAAATCAATCAATATAGCAATCGTGCAACCGGCAGGTGTCTAGCAGGGGACTGGTGCATTCCACTGGAGAATTCCTGCTGCTGTGTCAGCATGTAATCCCAATGCTGCTCCGGCCATTCCTATGTGATAGTGTGTGTGTGGGGCTATAACGCCCTCCTGCTTGTCCTGGTGGTGGATACGGGCAGGGTACCGGTGGAATTACGATTGCAATTGGCAATTTAATTTATTTGAACTCATTCAGATCCCATCAGCATCTGACAAGTTACATGGTACATCTTAAAGGTACTATAAGTTAGAATCAGCGCATTCTCATCTCTGACTTGAGACAATAACAATCAGAAACTCATGTTAGTTCTAATCATAATTAAACCTTGTACACATTTTAAAAAGCTGTGAAATATATATATTTTTTAATTATCAAGCTTACATGTCACTGTTCCTTTTTCCCGCAAAATCCGACCTGACTCAAATATAAGAGAAATCAGAAATCAGCCCAAAAGCTGTTCTACCAACAGAGAGAGTCGGCGAAGCTCTCGTGTTTTAACTTCTACCACAACCTGCTCACAAACTGGCAGTTTAAAGTGATTTGTGCTGTAAAATCCAACATGTAGTCCCTGAACGGATTCATAATTCTTACATACAAGACCTTTAAGAAAACCTTTTCAATATTAATATGTTCATTTTGCTATCAACTTGGATTGAAGCAAGTGTATACAGATAATGTTACCGCACAATCACTCAGACAACAAACTATTTTTATAAAGATAGGAGAATATATGTTCAGCCTAACTAGCCTTAATTCCAAATTCATCCTGAGTAAGCATTCCAGTGACACTTGATTGTCGTTAGTCTACAAACACAAACAAACCAGTAATTTAATGGTTAAAAAACGACAGGTAAAGAAATTCTGTTTCTGGTTGTGTCCATGCACTCATGCTATGCTGACTATTTAATTTGAGAAATATTCAATGAGTTGCACGACTGTATATCATCGTTCGGGATAACGGAGGATGATGCATAAAAGTTATGGGAATATTGATGAAGCTTATTTGCACGGTGACTGGTTTAGTTCACTATTGCTGATTCCTTGTAACTGTGTGGCTGGGTGTACAAATCTCCCCAAAGTGCGGGGAGGACTGAGGAGGCGAGCATGAGGAGGCGCTGCAGGGGGCTTCTGACGGGCAACAAAAGAACGCAGAAAGCAATAGAGACAAACATGGTATGTGGAATTCGCGGTACAATTAAAATGGGATCCAAAAAACCATTTGCCTCCAGCCGTTGACGACCAGATATATTTTTTCCAAAATAAAGTCCCATAGGGGACAGCGGAAGGGCAGTGACTAAGGCTCTCTGTAGGCTTACATGACTACAAATATCTGGCTGTGTGTGTGTGTGTGTGTGTTTGAATACTGTACTGTGTTACTCTGTCAAATGTTTGCCAAATGTTTATTGTCTTACTGTATTGAATTGGAAAAAACAGATCATAAACATTTAACATGTTTATGATCAGTTTTTTTTCCGATTAAATTAAATTGATCAAGAAAAATTATCTTTGTTCTTTGTCAGAGGATTTTTCATTGGATTGTACTTTTTTTCTTAGATATACTTCTTAGGTATTCTTAGGTATTATTAAAATTATCAATAGAACATCTTAATGTAAGATGATATTGATGATGTTCTTGATATTAAACTATGAGGGCAAAAGAAAAGCCAGTGATCCTCCTCCAGGGTTGACGTCTGGCCTACCCTGCCTCAGTGCCCACTGTGGTCCGCCGACTCTGTGCTGTGTTGCATTTAAATGCACGTTACTTCAACATGTAAATATATAAAAAGCTTGACATGTGTGCTCTTTCTTCCTTCATTATTGTGCCCGTTTCCGTCAGACTCCACGGCGCAGCACCGCAAACATGTTAATGGCTGATTCTCAGAGCGTAAATGCTAAATTAAACATCCTCACATTGATAAATGTTGCATGGCATTAACCTGCCAGTTGGTTCATAAATATTGTGTGTTATAATCCACCCAGACTCCAGTACCCCCCACCCCTCACTCAGAACTCTCATCGCCCTCGTCGGGGTCAGTGGGTCAGTGTAGCCGCTGCAGCTTCTCCCACAGCACTCCATAGACATAAATTAGCAATCATTAAAATCAATTTACCAAATTGTACTTCTCGAAAATGTGTTGCCACTTGAATTACCTCATTTCTCGCAACACTCACGTGCCCCTGACTTACTGATATCAATATATCAAGTTTATTCCTCACTTTTGGCAACAACTTTTGGGATTGAAAAAAAAAGAAACAAATTAACGCAATTATAGAATGTGATTCCAGATAAACATTTGCTAGTTATGCCAGAATACATGGATTGCTACTGGCATCCACATTAGCAGAATTATACCATAATTACAGGTAATAACTGTCCCACATTTCCTATGAACCTTCTCTCTGATAGAAGATCATTGGTAGAACATAGTATTGATATTGAAATATCCATTTATGAAATATTTTGCCAAATATTGAATGGTTACACGTTTTAAATCAATTCAAATCATGGGGGGGGCGGTCATTGTTAGCTTCAGAGCATCGATTCCTTCCGGCATAAATTTCCTTCCCATTCCTGTCCCTTCGCCCCATCAGAGAGTGTCTGTGTGTGTGTGTGTGTGCGTGCATGTGTGTGCGCATGTGCGTGTGCATGCGTGCGTGTGTGTGTGTGTGCATGTGTGCTTTACAGTTTTAGTCATATAGCTGCTATAGTGCTGTAACCTCCTCCAGTCTGTTTGTTTGGGTGTAGTTAACTTCCCAGCGCTGGAGGAGGGCTCCTATAATGTTTGACAGCCAGTCAAGCGTGGCTCTGCATCATTGCCCCCAGCCATGTCACACCTCTGCAGCCTGCACCGACTAAAGAGAGGCTCTGGGAAGGAGAGAGAGAGAGAGAGAGAGAGAGAGAGAGAGAGAATGCATTCTGAAAGTGGAAAGCATTCTTTTCTTTTGACTACCTTCCACTTCCCGACCTTTTTTAAACCCTGAATAAATATACCTCCTGATGACAAACTACCACGGCAGAGGCACATTAATAATTTATAGGGAAGGAACGGGGAACCGGGGGGGGGGGGGGGGCTCGCGAACAGCAATTAGGCTGAATGCTGTGCTTGCGTTGCGCACTGTATAGCAGGACACAGCTCGGAAATATCAGCAGCTGCTGTGCTGCTTAGACTGGCCCGAGATGTTTTTAAAGTACTCAATAATCGCTGATGTGGTGTCACGATGCGCTATGTACTGTATATATATATGACGCACTGACACAAGCCATTCAAAGTTAACGTCCAACGAGGGCGTGCATTATGCATGTTCCGCTGCCTTCCGTCCGTCCGTGTGTGGAGCGCAATTGAATTGGAGGTGTGGCGAGATAAGAGGTTTTGCTGATGAGCATCACGTCTGATGAGGCTGAAGCGGTACCGACGGGGCCCGTTCTAAAGTGACTGCCCATATATGGCGGGAGAGGATCACGTGACGCGCGCGGCACTTAGAGCTGCACACACGGTCGTGAGTGGAGATCGCTTCACGATTCACTTTAAAAGGCGCAGCGCAGCAAACCGGCCGTGTTCATGGGTTACTTGTATGCGACTGTATTTATAAGTTCTTTCGTCTATTACTTTGCATTGAGCGTGCCGTAAAACAACGGCAGTTACACCACTGTCACTGTGTGAAAACCCCATTAATATGTAACAACTGTGAAAACTCCATTTGTCTTTTCCATGGAGAATTTGGAGTGGAGACCTAGGCGGAGCCATGATGACATTACTGTCATCTGCAGATCCTTGGTATGGTGACTATTTATTTCAGAAAAACCAAAACCATGGGAAGGTATTGTGCTTAGCTGATTCCATTACATTTGTCGTACACACACACACACACATCTTCCATGATTGTATTAGAATTAGAATAATGGTGAAAAGATTCTGCCTCAGTGCCGACTTTTAATTCACTTGTTTTGCCTCTCCTTACCTCACCAGTCAGAACCTGGCTAGTGGTTGCAAACTTCTTTGGCTGTTCTGTTGGGGTGTCCGATTACATCCAGCCTGGCACAAAGTCTGGCAGGAAGTTGCATCGCGTGGGAAAACAACGAAAATGTGCTTTCAAGGCGAGTTTAACAGGGGCACCATAGCAACGGTACAATGCGCCTCATTATTACGCCGCTATAGCGTCGAACTAAAGTTAGCAGATGTTAGTTTGAATTAGTTTAGATTTGAACGCAAGCAAATGGAATGCTTCGCTTCATTTCTCCCACATTTTGCTGTGGCAGGAAGAAAAAAAAAACTGAAACCATACAACTATGTCGGCAAAAAAAAGTAATCGGTAAATTAATCGTGGCGCATTCATTAGAAGGACAATTTAAGTAATGAGAAACAGCGGAATCCTTTTCTTACACAGAGTTTGATATTGAATGGGCTTGAATGTGGAGGGTGGTTTGCTGACACGGTTATCGAATATCTAAATATTGAAGGAAGCATACAAAAGCCTGGATAGATGTGAAAATGAACTAGGACAATTTAAGTGAGAAACAGCGGAATCCTTTTCTTACACAGAGTTTGATATTGAATGGGCTTGAATGTGGAGGGTGGTTTGCTGACACGGTTATCGAATATCTAAATATTGAAGGAAGCATACAAAAGCCTGGATAGATGTGAAAATTAATCCAGACGTGTGTTAAAGTTTTAAGCTAAGAAAACGATTCCCCCCCTCATCGACCCCCAAGGTGGGCGGCAGTGGGTGAGCGGTTGTCTGGCAAACTGGAAGATTACTGGTTTGATCCCCAACTCATGTTGTCGAGGTGCCCTGAGCAATACACCTATAAACCCCGACTGGCCCCGCCTAGCTGGGACATGGTGCTGCATGGTGTTGGCCACACACACTTCATTCTTTCCCTCCTCCTCCCCCCCCCCCCTCTCTCTCTCCCTTCCCTCCCTCCTCCCTCCCTCCCTCTCTCCCTCCTCTCTCTCCCTCCTCCTCCCTCTCTCCCTCCTCCCTCCCTCCTCCCTCTCTCTCTCTCCTCTCCCTCTCTCCTCTCCCCCCTCTCCCTCCATCCCTCTCTCTCTCCCTCCCTCCCTCTCTCTCCCCCTCCCTCCCTCCCTCTCTCTCTCCCTCTCCCTCCCTCCCTCCCGCAAATAGGGCAGCAGGATGCAGGGTGTTAGGGTTAGAGTTGGGAGCGAGGGAGAGATGGCGGTGGGGGGGGTGGGGGTTTGTCCTGAGCTCCTCTGGATATCCCCCCCACCGCCATCACCCCCGTCACCCCTCTCTCCAGCAGGACTCGTGGCGGAGCACTTAATACTCCAGCCGCAGGGAATGTTCATCTTGGCAGGGCCCGGGCCGACACACGGGCATGACATACAATCCCTGTTCATACGGGGCGGGGCGGGGCGGGGGGAGAGCGATGCATTTGGAACAGCGCTGCGGTCGGTAGGGTGGTGGGGGTGACAGAAGGGTGGGGTAGGGTGGAGTAGGGTGGAGTAGCGGGGTGATTATGGCTGAGACATTGCAGAGTCAGGATATGACGCCTTTTTTTATTTATTTTTTTTCTCCGCGGGTGCTTTATGCTGACAAAAATGATCGCCCTAACCACTCACAAGGTCAGGAGTCTCTCTCTCTCTCTCTCTCTCTCTCTCTCCATGACAGTGTTTTGACCACTGCTTCTGGCTTACTTCATGATGATTTTCCCTCCCTCCCTCCCTCCCTCCCTCTCTCGCTCGGCCCTCTCTCTCTCTCTCGCCTCCTCTTCCTGGCTTTACTCACATGTCTGCGGGGATTAAGTCATCATGGTATTGTCAGCTTAATAAATATTATAGCTGGTCAAAGTGACAGCGGCAGCAGCTCAAAGACAGTCCGGGAGCTTTTGCCATTACTTCTTCTTTTTTTGGACTGACTTAAGAAGCTTTTTTAAGTTCAGTAAGTTGAGCCGTCCAACTATAATGGAAGTATGTATGTATGTATGTATGTATGTATGTATGTATGTATGTATGTATGTATGTATGTATGTATGTATGTATGTATGTATGTATGTATGTATGTATGTATGTATGTATGTATGTGTGTATGTATGTATGTGTGTATGTATGTATGTATGTATGTGTGTATGTTGTGTATGTATGTATGTATGTATGTATGTATGTATGTATGTGTGTGTATGTGTATGTATGTATGTATGTATGTATGTATGTATGTATGTATGTGTGTATGTATGTGTGTATGTATGTATGTGTGTATGTATGTATGTATGTGTGTATGTATGTATGTATGTATGTATGTATGTATGTGTGTATGTATGTATGTATGTATGTATGTGTGTATGTATGTATGTATGTATGTATGTATGTATGTGTATGTATGTATGTATGTATGTATGTATGTATGTCCTTCGTTTTTCCCGACAACCGTTCATCTGATCCACTTCTCGTTTGGCGGGTGTATTGCCGAGGAGCCCAGGAAGCGCAGTGTGGAGTGTGAAGTTGGTTGGGTGAGCGGTTCTCAAGAAAGCTGCAAGCAGCAGCAGCAGCAGCAGCGTACTGGAGGCCACACAGCTGGTCCATTTGGAACCAGGCAGGGGGCCACGTTTCGAACGGGCACATGACGAGTTCTATTAATCAAGCGCTCGGCAGCAGAACATGGAACGACATTAAACGATTCCCGCTGACGCTAACGAACGTCCAGACCGTGACTTGGAAAGCACAGCTCGAATGGAATTCAGAGGGAACACGCTTCGCCGAGGAACACCAGCCGGGGGCTTTTGGTGCGAGTCACGCAGGGCAGCGGCCGACTGCACCAGAAATAACCTTTGCTATTGCCTGAGTGTCTGCGCAACCTTGGCAACCATGTGCCGCCAATCTGTGGTGGCGGCGGCGGCGGCGGGCGGCGTTAGAAAGCCAACGGGGTCGCCATCGTCTCCCCGGGTGATGCCTCCTTGCCTCCACCGTCCCTTGTCAGAGGACATTGTGGTGCCAAGGCGCTGGAGGTCATTACTATGAGGCATATATTTGCATATGACAAACAGCGACATTAGTTACCTCATCGGGATTCACGGCAGCGCCTTATAATGTCAATGTTAAGGCGCAGGTCGTGACGGTTCAGAACATTCTATTTAGCTTGTAATCATTCGCTAATAAAAGCATTCGACCGTGTTTTCTTCTTTGTGTGCGTCCTCTCTAGCCTGATGTCTTGTGACGATAGTGCCTCGTGTTTTCTTCAAGAATGAGCTCTGTGCGAACCACACAACAGAGAAAAAGCACATGAAGGTTGGACACCACAATAACGACGCCGCCACAACTCGCTGGGTTCGCCGTGTGTGTCCTCCGTCTCTCGTGGCCACGTCTTGCCTGTGTGTGTGTGTGTGTCCGCAAGGCCGCAACTCGTCACCGGCGCGATGCAGCATTTTGATAAAGTACAAATCCAATGACCCCCAGCCCCCCCCACCCCCCGTTCCGCCCTCAGTGTGCAACAGCAAATCACGACGCACGTTTAATCTCTCAGCCCTGCTGCTGTGCTGGACCCGATGCATAAAGGTCTATTAGGAAGCCTCGGCTTCACGACCCGCCGGCGTCTCAATCTCATTACGCAGGCCGGATGGCGTCGGGCCGCGGCCTGCGTGTCTGCGGGAGCGCCACGTATCTGCAAGGAACAACAACAACGCAGCTGAATAATGGTGGAGGGAATATGGACCTGGGGGTGGGGGTGGGGGTTTGGGCATTACGACGACCCGGGATGAGAGAGTACGGGAGAAAAGGAGCACTCTTTTGCACCGCCGACAAACGTGTCTTTGTCTCCCGGCCCATCTATTGTCTCGCGCGGCGCTGGGGGGGGGGGGGGGGCTGACACGGAAATTCAATGCCGCCGCAATGTGACCCTGCGAAAATCGCACACTGCTCCTGCTAACGGTGGATAGGGGGGGTTGGGGGGGGTGTTCAGCTATTGTGATGACAGCCATTGGAATAATGATCGAAACAAACTCTAAAAGTCCTTCCTTTTTGGAAAATAGCCTAGTGTGTGTGTGTGTGTGTGTGTGTGTGTGCGTGTGTGTGTGAGAGCTGGACGGGGGGCGGGGGGGGCTTGCGGTGGAGGAATTTGCATTGCAGTATGGCTTTGCAACCCCACTCCCAAACACACTCAAAGGGACTGCGTGATGTCAAGATTGGCGGCGGAGTGGCGTTCCTCGAGTTATTTCATTGATGTGTTGTTCCCTGCCTGTTTGATATGATCATCTGGTTTCTGATCCTCGCGCAAATCACAGCGCCATCTCCCTCGCCCGAGTGTCCAATACGTCTGCCTCATCGCTCTCCTTATCCAAACGACTCGACCGGCAAAGCCCCCTCATTAATTACAGAAGACATGGCGACATATGGTTAATTTGCGCAGCGACATCTTCGGTCGCCTTCCAAAAGGTCAAAAGCTGAACTGAGCTGACGGCTCCTTGCTGTTGCTGTGGAGGAAACGACAAGTCCTGGTGAAATGAAAAGAAAGAAAGAAAATACGTTTTCACGCCTTTGCCGTTTTTTTAGTGATTGTACACTTGTCTGGACAACGTCGTGTGCGTGTGACACGGATCAGGTGACCCCCCCCCCCCCCCCCCCAAGCCCCCTGCTGTGACCCTGTTCCCATTAAAACAAGATGGGCCTCTGAGCCGCCTCCGCTGTCATCTGGGAGGCACCTGCATAATGCCACACTTGAGCAACGTGACAGATCCATTACAAGAGGCCTATACCTTTATGAATGCCATTAACGAAGCCACTCCGATCATCCTTCTGTCTGACGTTTTGGACATTTCACAACCCCCCGCCCGCCCCCCCACACACACACACACCACACACACACACACACACACCACACACACACACACACACACACACACACACACACACACACACACACACACACACACACACACACCACACACACACACACACACACACACACACACCTCCCTCATCCCTGCGAGATGTGAGAAGCACCGAGGGGCTAAAACAAATTAAAAATACAAATATGAACATGAATTGATATAACAAATACATGAAGGCAAAGCCACTGGTGCTAGAACCCAGCACCCTAATTAAAAATGCATTCATGCAAGGCCCATCAAACCTAAACTACCTCAACTTAATCTCTCCAAAATCAAACCAAACTTTTTGGTCGTTAATAACTTAATTCGTGGGGATGGCATGGGAGTCACCCGGGCTCGTAACATGCTTATCTGAGGTTATCTGCACATGGTTAACCGGTCAGCCTGTGAAATCAGGGGGCCAATGGTGCACTGTTGCCAATAAATCAATCAATATAGCAATCGTGCAACCGGCAGGTGTCTAGCAGGGGACTGGTGCATTCCACTGGAGAATTCCTGCTGCTGTGTCAGCATGTAATCCTAATGCTGCTCCGGCCATTCCTATGTGATAGTGTGTGTGTGGGGCTATAACGCCCTCCTGCTTGTCCTGGTGGTGGATACGGGCATGGTACCGGTGGAATTACGATTGCAATTGGCAATTTAATTTATTTGAGCTCATTCAGATCCCATCAGCATCTGACAAGTTACATGGTACATCTTAAAGGTACTATAAGTTAGAATCAGCGCATTCTCATCTCTGACTTGAGACAATAACAATCAGAAACTCATGTTAGTTCTAATCATAATTAAACCTTGTACACATTTTAAAAAGCTGTGAAATATATATATTTTTTAATTATCAATGCTTACATGTCACTGTTCCTTTTTCCCGCAAAATCCGACCTGACTCAAATATAAGAGAAATCAGAAATCAGCCCAAAAGCTGTTCTACCAACAGAGAGAGTCGGCGAAGCTCTCGTGTTTTAACTTCTACCACAACCTGCTCACAAACTGGCAATTTAAAGTGATTTGTGCTGTAAAATCCTACATGTAGTCCCTGAACGGATTCATAATTCTTACATACAAGACCTTTAAGAAAACCTTTTCAATATTAATATGTTCATTTTGCTATCAACTTGGATTGAAGCAAGTGTATACAGATAATGTTACCGCACAATCACTCAGACAACAAACTATTTTTATAAAGATAGGAGAATATATGTTGAGCCTAACTAGCCTTAATTCCAAATTCATCCTGAGCAAGCATTGCAGTGACACTTGATTGTCGTTAGTCTACAAACACAAACAAACCAGTCATTTAATGGTTAAAACGACAGGTAAAGAAATTCTGTTTCTGGTTGTGTCCATGCACTCATGCTATGCTGACTATTTAATTTGAGAAATATTCAATGAGTTGCACTACTGTATATCATCGTTCGGGATAACGGAGGATGATGCATAAAAGTTACGGGAATATTTATGAAGCTTATTTGCACGGTGACCGGTTTAGTTCACTATTGCTGATTCCTTGTAACTGTGTGGCTGGATGTACAAATCTCCCCAAAGAGCGGGGAGGACTGAGGAGGCGAGCATGAGGAGGCGCTGCAGGGGGCTTCTGACAAAGCAGACCAACGGGCAACAAAAGAACGCAGAAAGCAATAGAGACAAACATGGTATGTGGAATTCGCAGCACAATTAAAATGGGATCCAAAAAACCATTTGCCTCTAGCCAGTGATGACCAGATATATTTTTTCCAAAATAAAGTCCCATAGGGGACAGCGGAAGGGCAGTGACTAAGGCTCTCTGTAGGCTTACATGACTACAAATATCTGGCTGTGTGTGTGTGTGTGTGTGTTTGAATACTGTACTGTGTTTGCCAAATGTTTATTGTCTTACTGTATTGAATTGGAAAAAACAGATCATAAACATTTAACATGTTTATGATCAGTTTTTTTTCCGATTAAATTAAATTGATCAAGAAAAATTCTTTGTTCTTTGTCATAGGATTTTTCATTGGATTGTACTTTTTTCTTAGATATACTTCTTAGGTATTCTTAGGTATTATTTAAATTATCAATAGAAAATCTAAATAAGATGATATTGATGATGTTCTTGATATTAAACTACCAGTGGAATGAGGGCAAAAGAAAAGCCAGTGATCCTCCTCCAGGGTTGACGTCTGACCTGCCTCAGTGCCCACTGTGGTCCGCCGACTCTGTGCTGTCCGAGAAGTGTTGCATTTAAATGCACGTTACTTCAACATGTAAATACATAAAAAGCTTGACATGTGTGCTATTTCTTCCTCTTCTACGTGCCTTCTGCAACAGTGGCGCGTTAAAGGGCCGCCGGAGAAAGCGAAGACCATCATCATTATTGTGCACGTTTCCGTCAGACTCCACGGCGCAGCACCGCAAACATGTTAATGGCTGATTCTCAGAGCGTATATGCTAAATTAAACATCCTCACATTGATAAATGTTGCATGGCATTAACCTGCCAGTTGGTTCATAAATATTGTGTGTTATAATCCACCCAGACTCCAGTACCCCCCACCCCTCACTCAGAACTCTCATCGCCCTCGTCGGGGTCAGGGGGTCAGTGCGGCTGCTGCAGCTTCTCCCACAGCACTCCATAGACATAAATTAGCAATCATTAAAATCAATTTACCAAATTGTATTTCTCGAAAATGTGTTGCCACTTGAATTACCTCATTTCTCGCAACACTCACGTGCCCCTGACTTATTGATATCAATATATCAAGTTTATTCCTCACTTTTGGCAACAACTTTTGGGGTTGAAAAAAAAAGAAACAAATTAACGCAATTATAGAATGTGATTCCAGATAAACATTTGCTAGTTATGCCAGAATACATGGATTGCTACTGGCATCCACATTAGCAGAATTATACCATAATTACAGGTAATAACTGTCCCACATTTCCTATGAACCTTCTCTCTGATAGAAGATCATTGGTAGAACATAGTATTGATGTTGAAATATCCATTTATGAAATATTTTGCCAAATATTGAATGGTTACACGTTTTAAATCAATTCAAATCATGGGGGGGGGGGGGGGGGGGCGGTCATTGTTAGCTTCAGAGCATCGATTCCTTCCGGCATAAATTTCCTTCCCATTCCTGTCCCTTCGCCCCATCAGAGAGTGTCTGTGTGTGTGTGTGTGTGCGTGCATGTGTGTGCGCATGTGCGTGTGCATGCGTGCGTGCACACGCGTGCATGTGTGTGCTTTACAGTTTTAGTCATATAGCTGCTATAGTGCTGTAGCCTCCTCCAGTCTGTTTGTTTGGGTGTAGTTAACTTCCCAGCGCTGGAGGAGGGCTCCTATAATGTTTGACAGCCAGTCAAGCGTGGCTCTGCATCATTGCCCCCAGCCATGTCACACCTCTGCAGCACCGACTAAAGAGAGGCTCTGGGAAGGAGAGAGAGAGGAGAGAGAGAGAGAGAGAGAGAGAGAGAGAGAGAGAAAGAGAGAGAGAGAGAGAGAGAGAGAGAGAGAGAGAGAGAGTCCGACCCGTTGGGGAAGGCTGGTGGCCGTCGGCCTCTGACACTCAGCAGGTTTGATCCGGGTTGTGTGCAGGTTCTCAGGTGCTCTCTCTCTCTTGTGAGTCCATAGCTCCGGTCTAACGTGCCAGTGACAGTGCCAGTGTGTCCACTCGCTGTCTATTGGGGGTTTTTTCTTCTGTTTTTCTTGATTGCGCTTCATGTTCTGAAATGTCCTGAGTCGTACTCTCACTCCCTCTCTGTTTACAAACTTCTATACAAACTTCATACAAGTAAGTTCAACCACTAGCCAGGTTCTGACTGGTGAGGTAAGGAGAGGCAAAACAAGTGAATTAAAAGTCGGCACTGAGGCAGAATCTTTTCACCATTATTCTAATTCTAATACAATCATGGAAGATGTGTGTGTGTGTGTGTGTGTGTGTGTGTGTGTGTGTGTGTGTGTGTGTGTGTGTGTGTGTGTGTGTGTGTGAGACAAATGTAATGGAATCAGCTAAGCACAATACCTTCCCATGGTTTTGGTTTTCTGAAATAAATAGTCACCATACCAAGGATCTGCAGATGACAGTGATGTCACCATGGCTCCGCCTAGGTCTCCACTCCAAATTCTCCATGGAAAAGACAAATGGAGTTTTCACAGTTGTTACATATTAATGGGGTTTTCACACAGCGACAGTGGTGTAACTGCCGTTGTTTTACGGCACGCTCACGCGCAACGGCTGAACTCCAGTTCAGAGATCACACGAGACACAGAGATATCCAGAACTATTTTACTTAAAATGCAAAGTAATAGACAAAAGAACTTATAAATACAGTCGCATACAAGTAACCCACGAACACGGCCGGTTTGCTGCGCTGCGCCTTTTAAAGTGAATCGTGAAGCGATCTCCACTCACGACCGTGTGTGCAGCTCTAAGTGCCGCGCGCGTCACGTGATCCTCTCCCGCCATATATGGGCAGTCACTTTAGAACGGGCCCCGTCGGTACCGCTTCAGCCTCATCAGCCGTGATGCTCATCAGCAAAACCTCTTATCTCGCCACACCTCCAATTCAATTGCGCTCCACACACGGACGGACGGAAGGCAGCGGAACATGCATAATGCACGCCCTCGTTGGACGTTAACTTTGAATGGCTTGTGTCAGTGCGTCATATATATATACAGTACATAGCGCATCGTGACACCACATCAGCGATTATTGAGTACTTTAAAAACATCTCGGGCCAGTCTAAGCAGCACAGCAGCTGCTGATATTTCCGAGCTGTGTCCTGCTATACAGTGCGCAACGCAAGCACAGCATTCAGCCTAATTGCTGTTCGCGAGCCCCCCCCCCCCCCCCCCCCGGTTCCCCGTTCCTTCCCTATAAATTATTAATGTGCCTCTGCCGTGGTAGTTTGTCATCAGGAGGTATATTTATTCAGGGTTTAAAAAAGGTCGGGAAGTGGAAGGTAGTCAAAAGAAAAGAATGCTTTCCACTTTCAGAATGCATTTTTTATTTATATCATTTTTAACTTATGCTCGGCCTATTCCACTCCCGCTTGGAAATTTTCTTTTTTTTTTGTGCTTGTTCCTCGCGTTCCTTAAAATGGACAATGGCGAGACAGGCAGGTTGTTTTCGCTTTTATGTGCAACTTCAACTTTCCAATGGCAAGCACACCCTGTCCATAAAACATGACAATTATTATAGAAACACACTCGCTTCTTGACTTGACCATCACACTTACTGAGCTGTGTGCGTGTGTGTGTGCCAGCGCGTGTGTGTGTGTGTGTGTGTGTGTGTGTGTGTGTGTGTGTGTGTGTGTGTGTGTACTCCAGCTATTTTTCAGGCACCCTAACCCTTTGAGGGAGACATGGCTGTATCCCTGTGTGAACGATGTGTGTTGGCGTGTTGTTCTACAAACAGCTTTTCTATAACTGTAGGGATGAGGTCACTGTTTGCTCTCTCCGGAAAACCAGAAAATCATCATTTTAAGATATGTACGCTACATAGCTTTGAAAAATGCAAGGGTTGAGCAAGACGAACAACACTGCAACCCCCTGTAACCTGATTTTATGGAAAGCAAGCCATTACTTTTTTTAATTCACCATTTGTATCTATGAGGGGGCGTTGAGCTATAATTCCCATAAAGCTTCACTTGTAGGCCTCACCCGTACAGCTCGCTTCCAGTTCCTGGTCATATCTCTGAAGCAATAAACAGTTTGTCACCATCAGAGACTCCAGTTCCACCCCTGGGCCCCAGTCAACCATTAAGGTGTGCCACAAGGCTCCATGCTTGGAACCCTCCTCTTTTCCATCTACATTCTCCCCCTGAAGGTCAGATCATCCCAACACAGCAGTCTCAGCTTCCACTTTTACACTGACGACACAGCTTTATCTCATCACCATTTGAAAACCTGGATGTCATCAAACCTGCTCAAACTCGACAGCAATAAAACCACCCTCATCCATCTCCACCAATGTTCCCCTGTACGCTCGATTTTTCAGACAGCGCACAAAATAAAATAATTATAAAAAAAACATGTTGTCCGGGTACACAATGTCACACAATGTCACACAATGTCGCGTGACATCGCAAGACAGCAGGTGAGATGCAACATGGCATCCTGATTTCCTGATCCAGTCCGCCCGGGTACACGCAACCGGGTACACGCAACCGGGTACATCGGACATACACGGTCTCAGTATCTCGGAGAACGCGTTCACTGGAGCAAACGAGTGAATGAGTTGTTGGAAAGTGAGAGTGTGGTAAATACAACAGCTATTATTCTTTTTGTCTGCAAAGTCGGCTTAGCTGCTTTTGACCTGGACATGCTGGATGCAACGTGTGACTTTGAGCACGGGGTAAATGACGTTTGAAGTTCTTCTGATGGAAACAGGGGAGGCAGCCACAATGCGCATCTGCCAACACTTTCACAACAATTTCAAGTTCACGGTTAAAGCAAAGAGAAAAATGGGCGCAATACAGTCTCATGAATCACATCAAGACAAAATCACGGAACCGATTTGAGGTCACCCACTTCGACCAAGTCAAGACAAGCAGAGGGCCCTATAAACTTTCACAAGGTCTACGACCACTGGAAAGTAGACAAAGACAGACGAGAGGAGATTTAAGGTAGGATATTTCCAACAATATTTAGTATTAATGTGTTTGACAGTAATTTATCTTAATCCTGACTGTAACACAATTTTCATAATTCTTTAATCAGTACGTCATTTTAATGTAGGCATATAAATAAATACATCTCTAAACATAGCCAAGGTCAGCAACACAATCACTAAAATGTGCTCTTGTTAAACACTTAATGAAAACAATGCTTACATCCAATACTTGACTAAATATCTAACAAATCATTATGGAGAGATTGCTGTCATAATAAATAAAAAAATATTATAATTATTATAATTATTATTATTATTATTATTATCAAAATACAATATAACTGCATTTGCCCCGAGAGGGAATTTGTACACAGGGTCGACAAAACCAATCCAAGTGCAATTAAAAACATTACACAGCAAAATACTAAACAACCCAGTAGTGTGTGTGGTGAGGCTTGCAGTCCTCTGTGGGAGCCTTTAAAAGAACATGAACAGAACGCAGGCTTTGCCCTTGTCTCTAACCCTCATGTGGGTCTGACACCAGGGGCCTGATAGAAGGGCCCCTCACTAGGGGCTCACCACTAAAGGCCCGCCAGGGGGACCAGACACTTGGGGCCTGCCAGAGAGGCCTGCCACTACGGCCCCACCAGAGAGGCCTGCCACTAGGGCCCCCCGCCAGAGAGGCCAGACACTAGGGGCCCAACAGAGGGGCATGCCACTCGGGGCTAGACAGAATGGCCTGCCACTAGGGGCCAACCAGAGGGGTCCACCACTACGGGCCTGACAGAGGGGCCCGCCACTAGGGGCCCACCACTAGGGACCCGACAGAGCGCCACATATGAGGAGGTCAAAGTTGACGCCCTGGCAGCCGTGACCGGAGGCAGCTGGAGATTGGTAGGGGGTTTTTTTCCCCATCCGTCAAGCCATTCGTCAGCCTTATTTGTTGCTTGAATTTTCTGTCTCTCACTCTCCTCCTCATTTTCAACAGCTAGTTCTTGTCTTTCTCGTTTTCTCAGGCGCACAGGCTGCTCATTAAGATGACATACAGCCAAGACATGCAAGAACATGGCAACACAAGCCGCAAAAAATACAGAGGAGCTAATGGTAGATGTTTTACACGGACAAGAACAGATTGGTGCTGCGGGTCGAGTTTGACCGTCTATGTGCACTTTTTTGTACCGCATGCTCCTACAAGAGAGAGAAGGAATTTGCATCAGCTCTACCCGTGAAATGTCACATCTAAGAAGGGCACAAAACTCACCCGAATGAATATTTCTCCGCGGATGATCTCTCTGGGTTTCCCAGTAACACAGTGGGAGCGTCACGGCTCACCACTCACTGAAGTGTCATTATAATTCTATATTGAGATCCTCTTTTCAAGCTGCTGCAGTGCTCGGCTCTCAGAAAGTATAGAAATTAACACAAAAAAGGAAATCTATGGCTTTCCATGAATAAAAGCTTATTTCTCATAGGAGCCCTTGAACTAATCTGAAGCCTGGTGGGAGCCCCACCCCCTGCCATTTTCTCCCCAGAGGAGCAAGTCTTTGGGCTCTAATTTGAATAATATTATGCGACCAAAGCAACGTCATTATAGCACTAAAAGAGCCTTCATAACGAACCACAATCAAATTGCAAACTTGTCGGAGTGGACCTCTTTGGCAACCCAGTGCCCATCGTTCATTTAGCAGGGCCTTTTCAACTTACGCCCTACGCCCGTGACTCGTGTTGATCGTGGCTACGTTCTTGATGTTGACTGCCGCGGTAGTCGCTATTCAAAGACATTTTCTTCCTTTATTTGCCATACGTGAGATCTCAAATTGGATGTTTTACCGCCGAGCCACCGCCACCTCCGCCGCCGCCTCTCCCAGCCGTCCCATCTACGTGCTCAACCCATGTAGACGCGTTGAATCCCATTGCACACAGACAGGATGAAGACGGACACAGTGGAGTGTATATATATATATATATATATATATATATATATATGGCGGACGGCTGTAAGTGCTGCGACAGCTCATTGCTACGTGCTCCAGTGAAGAGATCGCTGCACACCACATTGCTGGGTCTACTCTGTTCACTGTGACGGCTCGGATGGTGACAGAAAAAGAAAAAGTATTCCTCATTTCATTGAGTTCTGTGTTCGTTTCCTCACATGTCTGGTTCATGCTGTTAAAAAGCAGTCTAAGTCTGGCATGTCTGGGTAAATATGGGTTTTCTTTTGACTCACCTCATCTGACTAATTGGAAAATCCATAGGGGGTTCAAACTGCGACCGTGTTGAATGCCAACAAAGTCTATATTGGGTTTGTATGTACTTTTATCTATTTGTAAGACGGGACACTTCTGCGGCAAATACTAGCTTCGAAATGCATTGCATTGGCGAAGTAAACTTACTGGTTTCACCGTGTTCTGTATAACACAAATACACACAAATAAAATGGGTACGGTCAACACTTTGGACAACACTTGGTGGTCCGTGGATGCCGCTGGAGCGTCCACCTCTGCCTGGATATGATGACACACTTAAAAGATGCATTGTGCACAATAGCATTCATTCGCTGACATTACCTCTTTTGAGACAAATGAGCCTTGCATGTGTTTGCGCTGTGCTATGACTGTACGTACTCATGTCATATTTCAGTGCTCCCAACGAATGACTTCACAAACCCTCCGGGACACGGCGCTAAAAATACATAGCACCTGTCCAAATTAAAATAATAAAATGTCCTTGCGAAAGCCCCACCCATCCTGTGCGGTACAGTTTTCAGGACAGCTGTCGACTATTGCATCTGCACAGAAAATTAATGTGCAAGACATATTTTGTTATCGGCGGATCTACCAAATATATACAACTGGCCGCAGCATTGTAGAAATGTGTACATAAACCTATGTATCCCTGGAATGGGTGCAAAATGTCTCCCATCTGGACAATTGCTATCACTCCAATGCCAAATAAAATGCCAAACTGTCCAATTAAATGATGTCAGGGCTCCATTGTCGCTCTTTGTCAACCAGTCGAACATTTAGTAGTCCGGATGAGACTTCCTGCAATCTATTTTAAGCAATGGATGCTATCTAGACAGCTCTGCGTCTGCCTTGACAATAGCTTCCCCGCGCACAACACACGATTCTCATAATGGATGCCAACCGCTGTGCAGAACAGTGACAGATACATTGGAATGGCCGGTTAACATTTGTACCATTCCGCTGATCGGATGCAACGGCTTTCATTCTTGTTTATGTGCTTGTTTATGTGCCAATCTTGTCTTAGAATAATGAATTTCGGGACACAATTTTCAAAAACCTATTTTAAGCCGTGGTCTGTTTCTTGACATCAGTGTAGTCGAAGAGGACAAAAAAAACTGCATTGTTGAAAATGCCGTTGTTGTTTGGTCATGATTGTGTTTTGTATTGACTTTTTTTTTTGCGCAACATATTCACACACTCATTTCTTTTAAGTAACTTATGCATCACATTAACATCGAGATCAAGATAAAATCATCCCTTCGAGTTGTGCGACTTAAAAAAAAATGCAATGGCAATGGAAATAAACAATAGAGAGAGACTGAGAGAGAGATGGAGAGAGAGAGTGACAGAGACAGAGAGAGAGATGGAGAGAGAGATGGAAAGAGAGAGTGAGAGAGAGAGAGAGAGTAATGTACGAGCTTCAAACAATCAGCCCAAATGTATGCGGAGCAGAGTGCGGACGGCAGGCAGCAACAGTATGAGGCACACACTGCCTCCAAACTTCCAAACTTCCTATCACTCCACGGCAGCTCTGCATCACTACCTGCATGCAAATGTGTGTGTCTGTGTGAGTGTGTGTGCGCGTGCGGGTGTGTGTGTGTGTGTGTGTGTGTGCATGCATGTTTGCGAGAGATGGGGAGACAGATATGAGAGAGCAAGGCGAGTGCTAGAAAGAGACAGCGGATGAACTTGTGCACGGCTTGTGTCAGAGATGAGACGGGGGAGGGGCTGAGTGGGTAGAAGGAGAGAGAGAGAGAGAGAGAGAGAGAGAGAGAGAGAGAGAGAGAGAGAGAGAGAGAGAGAGAGAGAGAGAGAGCGAAGGAAGAGATGGATACGCTGAAATGGAGGTCAGCGTGAGACGCCGCCGCCACCACCAGCACCACCCTACCCCCCGCTGCACGATTAGCATAGAAGACGTCTCATTGGCATTTAAGAGTAAATAGAGGAAAGTGGGATGCAGTGCTTTTTTGTCAAGCCAGTGCACTGTGGCCTGTGGGAAATTGGTGTCACTTCCTCAAATTAGGAGCCGCCTTGTGAATCTGAATAGAATAATTTGTGGATGATCACTTGCCGGAAGGATTGTTCCGTGCATAATTTCCCCCCCGCCCCCCCCCCCACCAACACCATCATCTTAGGACGCTCTATGCAGGACACATCTTGACATTTCTGGGTCAGCTGGTGAGACATTTTTTGCATTCCTATTTTTTTGTGGGGTTGTTGTGGTGTTTCCGGAGGACTGTGAGGTAAATGGATACATGAAAACATTCAGCGTGTTCCCATTCACCGCATAAGGGCACCGCGGGTCCTCGGGTCCGGGATGACGGTACCAGCGATCGCGTGCTGCGATGTGGAGGTGATATGACGGAGTCGCCCAGCAGCAGACACACACTCTACAACTCCTGCTGGCCTTGGCATTTTTCAATCGTTTTTTTTTTTTTTTTTAACCGAAGCAAAAACAATCTCAAAAGAATCTTTATAAACTTTACTGATATATATGAAACTATGCCCCCCGTCCCCAAGCATGAATGCTGCAGATTTCTGACTGCAGATCTCAGACTGGAGATCTCAGACTGCAGATCTCAGACTGCAGATCTTGGAATGTACTGTATTTCATGCATCCAAGATGAGCGGTGACAGAAACACTTCAGTGTTATGGCAGTGAAGCCATTGGCTTATACCACTAATAATGTCCTCATGTGGGCTGTTTACATGACATTACATATGATATTGTTATGGCTTATTTTTGTTTAAATCAGTTTCTACATTTGCAATGTGATCTACACACGACAGGACAGTTGTGACTATAAGACAGCATAATGTACAGTATGTGTTCATCCATATTTAGCCATGAGATAGAAGTTCTGTGGGATAGTTTTCACATTAAATAGCTCCGACTTAAACGCCCAAAGGTCACTTGACAAGGACAGTTGTGGATGCCAGGCAACATACTTTTTATATATTTATATATTATTTATCCATTCATCTGCTGGAGGTGCACTGCCTCCTCCATGACGAGGACTGCCGTACATTTGGTTTGTTTGCAACTCCCCCCTTCCCAGTGAACCTCTCCATCCGCCGTAGCCCTCGCAAGCACTCACCCACTGTCACAGAGGGACCACACTCCCCGTTCCATCCTGGAATGCGGGACTGGGAGGGTTTTGGAGGAAGGGTGCGTATCACAGAGGAGGTGTGGCCAATGTCCCGGTTTTGCAAAGCGTATGCGGATGAGTAGGGATGGGGGTTAGGAGCGGTAGGAGGGGGATGTAAAGGAACGACAAGGAAAGGTCAATCCATCTTCCGATTGCTCTTTCTTTCTACATAGAGGCCGCTAATGGAAATGGCAAAAGTACTTCACGGACAGAAAAGTAATCCTATACAGCCAAAGATTTTTTTTTATGAGGCTGACATCTTGCCTTTAAACGAAGAGGACCTTCACGCAGAGATTCCGTCCGTGTGCTGTATATCAGAGCAGTGTGCTTGTATGCTTGACGTAACAAAGGGCCGTGCTCGGGGTCTGGAGAATGAAGCCAAAAAAACACCTGAAAACACCCTTTCACAGCTATTTTTTTCAGTCCGTGAAAGCTAATTGTTACTTTTTGGTCGCCTAAAAATGTTTTTCAATCACTGCTGGTTGAAAAATAACAAGACGGCGACAACATACCAATGTGTGACGGTGTTGCCGTGACTACGTCCATTCCTTACAACAGTTTATAACCCAACTTTTATACAGATAGGTCTACGGGCGCTTTTCACAGCAGGACTAACCCAGGTGCAGCTCATAACATTGAACATTGACAGGTCTAGCAGTGCACCAGTAGAGACACAACTAGTCCAGTAAATAGACGTGGACCAACGCCGGTGCAATGCAAAGTTGGTGCAATGTAAAGAAGTAAACCGAGAGGAACAGGATGTTACTTTACCCTGCTAATGACGACCTGTGAAAAGAGGTCCATTGCATTCAACGTCTCCAGCTAAAAGCAATGGGCCTGGGTGTGCTGGGAAGGCTGGTGGTTAGCGTGGGCTGTGAGAGGGGGGACACAGGTGTGGCTCATCCTAATAAGGCGCAGCTGCAAGAGGCGAGCATGACTATTGGAACATTATTTAAAGGCTCGGTAGTCATGGAAGCTCTCGCTTGCAGTGAGGCCGGGTCTCGAAAGCTGTGCTATCCTTCCGACACATTCCTGAAAAAGAAAAGCAACCCGTTGACTTCGTTAGCTTCTGTTTGTGTGTGTGTCTGTGTGTGTGTTTGGGCTCTGAGGCGCTATGAATGCTATTTTCACACTAATAAAAAAAAACAACCTGGTCTTATGCCTTGGACTGTGTTGATACTGCTGCACCATGATTGTTTTGCAGTTGTAAATCCATTGAGTCTTGGTCGTAGTCTGACAAATACAAAATAGGATCCTGCTGGAGAACTCAAGAGACAAGACAAGGTCCAGAAGGAGTTATCATAACTCATACATTTCCATATAAAAAAGTGACATCGTGTTTGATGAAAAGCATACCATTCACCATGTGTTGCCATCCAGAAGGTGGACGCAAATTATGCTTCCACTTCCTCTGATACCTCAACAGGAATCTGTCTTTATGTTTCTACAACACTTTAATTTTCTTCCGTTAATCACCGTCAGATGTTAATTAAAACGGCAACATTTTCTGTTCATCAAATCTGTTCCCATAAAGATATGGATCAGAGTTAGGCGAAATAAGATGACAAAAGATGTCAAATGTATTCAACATTCAATGCATATCCAATCCCGTATCAAATCGACACAAATGTCAAACGTCACGGATTATATTTTGCCCGATGATTATAAATAAGTGACGTCAATTGCTTTTTCTGACGCAGGCTTGTTAATATATTAAGGTCCTGATCTTCCTATCAGACGCCAGCCATTAGCAGAGTATATTGTCAGTGACAAAGTCAATAACCCATTCCATTTGTTCTAACTGGTTACGCGGAGCAGAAGGAACGCTGCCGGAGCGGCGGGGTGTGGACACGGCCGTGCCGCTCTGAACCAGCTCAAATGTCATGTTCAGCTCTCACCCGAATTTCCTCATAGGCCACACAGCGGAATGGAAAGTTACTGGCCCACAAGATTACCACATCCACAACTCCCAACACTCATTCATTTGCAGAAACATTTCCTAACATTAAACATAATATTTTAAAATCGTGTAAGGCGCAGGTTGGCCGATTCTCATTTAAATGTGATGCACAGACGTGTCCCGTCGCTCAGGAGACACATTTGGGAAGTCGGTAACAGCGTGGGTCTGGTCTATATGACTGGGGGGACATTCGATAAGAGCTCACGCTATTGACTTCAGTAGGGACACGTGGGGTACTTACACCGATTAGGAGCATGTCGTCATCATTAGAAAGTAGGGCGATTAAGAGATGTGTTTGATTTAAGTGTCAAGTGGGTCTGCTTTGTCCACTTGCTATATGGTCAATACTAAAGGGGCTCTCTGATAGCACCAGGCGTGAGCCTGATTAGCCATTACAAGATGTTTCAAAATTGTCATGGTGAAAGGGTGACATCACGTAGATGTATGATGACCAGATCCGTTTACCGTAGGTACAGTCGACTGGGTAGCCTTGAGGTAGGCTGATCTAGTGGATCGTACGTCATACTTCTCTCTGATTCCACTGACTCTACGAGAACACAACTGTGATCCAGAATGAAGAGAACCGAGAGCTCGCCACTGGCCAATGTAATGGATTGTGTGTGTAGAGCTTATTACACATTAGCGTGAGGATGATCCATAACGGGAAACGTCTTCTGTGTGCAATGATAGACTGATGCTTAGCATGGAAGAGGAAGCAATGAATGGCTAGCGTGAACACTTGCCAATTTCAACATAAACAGAGGATGCTGGCAGCCTCCCATCCAAGGTTTTAGGGAAATGACCTCCGATGTCCAGCCGAGTTATGGCGTCATTCCTGCAGGATAAGTTGGCAATGATGTGGTGGATAACTGACCTGGGGGCAGACTTCAGCTTCTATAGACCCCTTATGTGAACCCTTTAAATATCAGATTTATGACGCATTGCAAGGAATAGAATGAACGACGCGTGGACACTAACACTTTTTTGTTAAAAGCCCCAGACTACATATGTAATTTAGGGGGCCACATCTTTACTCAGCAGGCGATAGTGATGCACATCGTAACACGTCGTGATTGGTCGAAATCCCTTGGTTCCATTTGGCGTCCTAAAGTACGGACAGAGATGTGTTCTGTTTCATGTTGTTTTTATACAACTTGTGCGAGTCACTCGCCTATCTAGAGAGACTATGGAAGCCTTTGACAGAGCCCTCTTGGTAGAACGCCCCTCTGAACAACTCTGTGGAAGACACAGATAAGGGTGGGGGTGTATTTGGCATGTATTTAAGCACAGGGACACATGTGGGTTTTTTCCACTGATGCGCCTCCACTGCATTAGAAGTGCGTAGTGCAGCAGTGGCCCTGCGGTGTGTGGAACACCACTTTCAGATCACATGCTCGGTTTATCAGAAGCAGAACGCTGAGATAGATAAACCTGCAGGCCCTCTGACATGCAATATTCTCACCATTCATTTCTAACCCACATTAAACTAGAAACAGTGATCAAATGATTCTGTTGGCTGATTCAGAGTCAATTGAGCCAATTTTGTTCAACTATGTCTACTACAGAATTTGATCAGACATTCATGATATAATTGCAGTGTACAGCAGTGTGTAGATTGGGCCTTGTTAGAACAACACAATTATGTTTACTTGCATTTTCGCAAGTAAGTAGACTCACTTAAAGGCTGAAATCACAATTGTGGCGCAAAATTAGAGAGCAAGATGAGTCACAATTTTAAAGCCGAGTTTATCGTTAATAGCCAAGAGATACCGTCCTGCCATCATGTGCCAAGCGAGCCTACTGCGGACACGGAAGACCAAGTGTTTGGATTGCGTTGTACAAACTGTGCGAAACAAAAAAGTCAACTGCAGTTGTTTTTGTTTTGTTTGTTTGTTTGCAAAGATTTTCTCCATGGAAAAGATTGTGTAGCCAACAGAAAACCAAAAGTAGAGCCAGTTATGGCCCAGAGGGTGTTGTTGTAAATGTGTTTGCTAAACGTGGCTCCATCTTCTCGGGTTATCAGCTGAGAGGCCGCAAGTTGGTTCTCTTTATCCAAAGCACACAAGGATAGAAAAGGTGCGCTCCTAAGTTGCTTGTATAAATGTGTACATCTTTTTGTTTGGTTATTTATCGGCAACTCTATGGCTTTCAGATCTCTCTCAAGCAAACCCGTGGCCCCGTCTATCAGATAATTACGATTTGCGTTACGGTTTAGAGGATTCTTCGAGGCACGGCGCGGTGAAACGACACTTCATAGGGTCAGAGTAAGAGTTGAGGAGAGGGGGGAAAGGTGTGTGTGTGTGTGTGTGTGTGTGTGTGTGTGTGTGTCTGTGTGTGAGTGGGGTTGGAGGGTGCATTGTCTTTCAGGGAATGAAAGGACTAGATGAGCAAGAACCCCAGCCTCCACCTGCTAGGCATCGTCTTCTTCTGACAGGTTACAAGCAGCAGAAGAAAGGGCGGGCGGCGGGGGGTAACAACAATGACAACTGAGGCGGAGATGAAGATATTCAAACGGGGGTGTGAATAACACGCATGGCAGCGATGAGGGGGAACGCTTCATATCTTTAATATGCAACATTCCATGCTCTCTCGCGATTGCCCTCATTAGAAAAACTGCATCCACACTAAAAAAAGAAAAACCCAGGAGATAAATGGCCGATCTGAATTGTCTGCCGCTAAACGCTGCAATGAAGCAAACCTCCACCCTAATTTATGTAAAGCGTCCTGCATTATTATCATTATCACCCATTATTAATGGATGAAGGCTTAAATGTTTAAAGATGTCTTCCCCACAGTCTCTATGACAGACAATACATGGATTGGACATTTTGTGGCGGTGAAGCCCCGAAAATCACATGCGGCTGATATTCAGCTTTCTCTGTGATCTGGGCAGCGCCATATGTGCTAATCTATAATCTGTTTCCATTCGGTGCCGTGCGTTTGTTATTACTCGCCGTACCCTGGGACTTAAGAGTGATAAGAGCTTACTGCCTGTGGGTCATCGGAGGCATACTGTATCTCCACTGCACGTCCATGTCCTCGGGGGCCCATGGCTACGGCCCTCGCGGACGATACGGGGCCAATCTCTGGCTCCGATCTCTTTCACTCTGGCCCCCGTCGACCAATCCGCTGAATGCAATGCAAAACCACTGAAGTCGAAAAATCCAACCAAGCAGGAAGCAAATCCTACCAACAGCTCAACAGTGGGAAGATAGA